>JACTOM010000940.1:21583-132664 GCA_015832385.1 Elymnias hypermnestra
TTTTTTTTTTTCGAAGTGTGTAGTTGCTGTTAGCCCTACTGGCTTTTACAGCGTAACCGAGAGGGATGGCGAGCGCAGAAGCTCTGCCGAGGGGTGGGCCCGTAGAAGGGCCCTGCTGCGTCGGGGGAAAACGTTGCTCTAAGGGCGCCTCCTGCGAGGCTCGGACCTAGGCTTAGAGCAACGTTTGCTGCTGCTGAAAAAGACAAAATCGGACAGGTGCTTAATCTTGACGCCCATGGGTCCGCGACTGGGAGCCGCGGCCGGGGTGCGTCAGATAGCGGGGGCCTCGTCTTCGCCGGCGAAGACGCTGTGTGTGTGTGTTCGTGTACGGGGCATTGTCAATCGTAATCTGGTCGTCTGGGTCGTCAAGGACGTGTTTGGGCCGCCTCTTCCTAGGCGGGATGTTTAGCCTAATCCCATAAGAGGCGGCATTCCTGATGAGAGGGTTGGGGTGACTGACGGCTCTCTTGAAATAATCTACGGAGAGCGTTTTGAAATGATTGTTGACCGTTGCGAGGCCGAGATCTCTGTGGAGATCGACGTTGCGCATGAACCAGCGGGCGTCCGTGGCTATGCGCATGAATTTGTTCTGCAGCGTCTGGAGTCGAACCAGCCGGCGTGCAGGAACGTGAGCGAACACTACGCTCGCATAGGAGAATATGGGGCGGATGCAAGTTTTGTAGAGTGTCACCTTGTGGCGCAGTGACAATTTACTCTTCTTGCAGATCATGGGATAGAGGCGACTTAGCACAAACGCTGCCCTGCCACGGACGGTGCGAATGTGTTCGTTGAATTGCATGCACGCATCTAGGGTGACTCCTAGGTACTTGGCTTTCCGTTGCCAAGGGATCGGGTCGCCGAGGAGCTCTATTGTGCTCAGATCGCGGCGGTCGGGTCTTTTGTTGCCGGTGAATAGCACCGCTGTGCTCTTGTCGGCGTTCGCTTCTATTCTCCATTTGCAGAACCATTCGCCTAGGCGACTGACTGCTCTTTGGAGACGCGAGGAGATCGTTGTTAACAAGTTTGATGAGGTGAATAGCGCGGTGTCATCCGCGAATTGTGCTAGGTGAACGTGAGGCGTTCTGGGCATGTCGCTGGCGTACAGCGAGAAGAGTAATGGTGACAGTACGGAGCCCTGGGGGACTCCGGCCTGAATTTGACGGCGGGAGGACAGGGTGCCCTCTACGCGGTAGCGAAAGCTTCGGTTGGTGAGAAAGTCTCTTAGAAGAAATACGAGTCTATCTGGCACGCCCAGATGGAGAAGCTTAAATATTAAGCCGGCGTGCCATACCTTATCGAATGCCTTCGCTACGTCGAAGAAGATGGTGCCTGTGGGGCCGCGGCTGCTGCCTTTTGCGTAGTAGAGGTGATCGATTATGTGACTATTAAACTTAGGTCTCGTGCCTATATATGGGTTACGCGATAGATTAACGATAGCGCGGGTTAATATTCGGGTGGCGCCCTCTAGTACGCGATGCGGTGACTAGTCTGTTACAGAACAAGATTAAAGAATTAAATAACGATAATTCTATGGCGCAAGATACCAATGCGGATTCACGAGCAACTAAAGTTGGAGTTTCTTACACACCTCCAACATAGCACTTTTCGAATCGTCAAATTTATTTTTATTTGTACGTCAGATGATTGCATTAAAGAACAACTTAAAATTTAAAGTTTATAGGGTTCCTTCATTGATCTGAGATGAGCCCACAACAATTTCAGTCGATTATTTTGTATTTTTTTTTTGGTCACCATCATCATTACAATATCATATCGGTTTAATATATTTCGATTCAAATCAGAGCAATTTGTGCACACCCAATCGTCTTAGTAATCTTGCATCTTATATGATTTTCCATCTACATTTTTTTTAGCAATGTCTTTAAATTTATTAATTGACATCTCTAGAACGTCTTGTGGGATTTTATTATAGAAACGTACACAGTTACCCTTAATTAATTTATTTATTAATTTTAACATTACAATACTGTTTTTATACAGTTGTACGCGTAAGGCCGGGAGGCACATGATGCGTTGCGGCAACGGTGTGACGCGGAAGCGGTGTCGCTGCGCTCGCTCTTTTCTTTTTGTTTATTGTGATTGAGGTTTTAAAAAATGAGTACCAACCAACAAAAAGTGGCACAAAATGAGTCAGACAGTAGCTGGAGAAACCAATACCGATTCTACAAGTGATATTGCACCGGGGTCTTCACGTTATGTTCCTATCACCCGCGAAAGAATAATGCAAGCCGATGATTTTGAAAAGCAAGCATTAAAAGCCCTAGAGGAGCCCGATGATCGCCATCTGTCATTTTTAAGGGTATTTTATTATTAAGTAACAGACTCACTAATTCAAGATTTAACAGACCTTCATACTGTCACCTTTAAAAGCATAGTTGTCACTGAAATGCGGTATATCTCAATAGCCGAACAATCATCATCATTAAGCTTTGAACAAATATGTGCCGTCAGTCATCATCGTCAATAAGGTTTGAACAAATATGTGCCGACAGTCATCATCATCATTGAGGTTTGAACAAATATGTGCCAGCAGTCATCATCATCATCAAGGTTTGAACAAATATGTGCCGACAGTCATCATCATCATTGAGGTTTGAACATATATGTGCCGTCAGTCATCATCATCATTGAGGTTTGAACAAATATGTGCCAGCAGTCATCATCATCATTGAAGTTTGAACAAATATGTGCCGTCAGTCATCATCATCATTAAGGTTTGAACAAATAGGTGCCAACAGTCATCATCATCATTAAGGTTTGAACAAATATGTGCCAACAGTCATCATCATCATTGAGGTTTGAACAAATGTGCCGACAGTCATCATCATCATTGAGGTTTGAACAAATATGTGCCAACAGTCATCATCATCAATAAGGTTTGAACAAATATGTGCCGTCAGTCATCATCATCATTGAGGTTTGAACAAATGTGCCAGCACTCATCATCATCATTAAGGTTTGAACAAATATGTGCCAAACAGTCATCATCATCATTAAGGTTTGAACAAATATGTGCCAACAGTCATCATCATCATTGAGGTATGAACAAATATCTCAGCCTCTCAGAACAAACAGCCTTCATTATACAGGCTTGAGCTCAAATTACAATTTATTGACATCTCCATTGAGAAGATTTCCTATTAAGATCGTTTAGAAAAAAAATTCCTCAGTTACCTCAAAGTGATGCCTAGCATTTCTATTGGCTCCACTGGATTCCTCATGATAGTGTACGGTTTCCGTATATGTGGGTCTAAAGATCTCAATAATCTTTCAAAGTTAACACACTCATTGGAAGAAACTGTAAAATCTCTTCTCGTCTAACATTAACTCTTTATATTCTTGGAGAAAAAAACTGTCTATCACTGTTCTTTAGAGTAATAACGGGACTGATCCAGTATCGTCGTACGCTTACATGCCGATTTCGGCGGTGGAGTAATAGTAGAGCCAGCAACAGAAGTCTTTTACCATCCATTTTAACTAACAGACTATCCAATACTACTCCGGCGCCGCACCGCTCATTTGCCCCAGCTCTAACCTAAACGTGCCCCATTTTACCTTATAATGAAGTAGCATATCACGATATCGTCCACCAGTCTTGCTCAGCAAGATATAGGAACCATTTTCGCGAATTTCCAAATAAGTATTTAAAGAACCATAATAAATAATTTGGCGTCAAGGTAAATAATAATAAAATAACGCGAATAAACGCATACTGAAATGGCAGCCATAGGAAACTTTATCGAATATGAACAAATCGAAATAATCGGTATCTTGAAAGATTTAAAAAGTCAGAAAGATAAAATTGAAGAATTAACAAAATTATTATCATTGAATGGTGATAATCTTTTAGAACAAATACGTGATATATTTATATCGGGTTTAATCAATGAGAGAAAAAAACCAAGGATATTAAAAGTGACAGCAAAACAAATGGTAAGATTGAAGCTGATAGTAATGAACGCGGGAATGCATAGAATATAAATATAAAAAATGAAAAGAATATAATAAAATGCCAATTATTCCAGGGAATCTTAAAATAGATGATAACGAGAAAAAGAATAAGTCATTGTTGTGTGAAAAGTGAACATCACAAGAAGTGTTGGTTCAAAGGTAAGCAGTGCCTTGTGTGTGGAAAGAACACCTAACACATTGTGTATAGCAAAATCGGAGAAATATAAACGTATAGATAGGCAGCGTAACTGTATGGACGACCGGTGTGGAAATCCAAATGATCATAATTACACATCAATTATGATGACATTCTAACAGAACACAATAAATTACAATTCAAAATGATAAATGTTGTGCCGACTATGAAGATGTGGAGGCAAAATACAAAACTCCAACTAACAAGACACGTGAAGCCCAGCTGCATATCACCAAGTGATATTGCCTCACACCACATATCGGCACTGCAAACTCAGGCACTCTTATAATGAGTTAGTTGAAACAAATTCATAGCTTGTTACGGCCATCATCTCAGCCAAAAAAGCCACTTGGTCCGCAAACATCTGATCACCAACTTAAGTTCACAAGAGTGGCTATGAGAGGTCTGTTATCACCTCTAGAATGACGCTACTTATATGACAATGTCACTAAACGAAATATTAACAATTGTTTTACCCGGACGTCAATTTATAACTATAAATTTACTAAAACCTTTAGGATACATTAATGGATGTTCGCGCCATCTGTGAGTTTCGGGGCACTAACTTATAAGGCTCGAAGCTCTTACGGCTGCCTCCACTCGCGCGAAGACAGGCCAACGTGTGGTAACTGCGGCAGACCCAACCACCGCCAATGCCCCGTATATGGGAAGCTCGTAAATGAGGGATATTCATACCGCCACCAAGGCCATCAACGAGGGAGCGCACGGATGCAAGGGAGAGACGTCCCCGACCCTGACCAGCAGAAGAAAAAGCACCTGCCAGGATGCCAGAAAGGCCTACAATTCTATCTTCCCTGGCTAACCCGTCCACTGAGCGGGGAAAACCCGTCGGGAGAAAAAAGAGAAAACCCAGGAACCGGAAGGGGAATCAAAAAGAATGCTAGGAACTGAATATAATGTTATCAGAGAATACTTTAAAAAGTGGGTGCCTTGAATTTGAAAACCGACATGATGCTAAACGACAGGACTAAAAGTTTTTATTCGGAGTGACTTGGTCAACTTGTCTGTCTCTCCGATAGTCAAACATGGCACACGGGTATGCAATCCCGGCTCCCCGAGCTATTACTGAATCTTTTCAGGTTTATCAGTAATATCCTACTTCCTTATATTTTCCTTTCTCTTCCTTGAAAATTTCCTTCCTGCCAGTCCAAGGTGTATCTTGCCGGGGAACTAATGGCTAGGGGCATAGCCTAGTCACAAGCGGTGGCACTGGGACAGGGAAAACCCATAAAGGCTAGCCTTATTCTAGCATACGGCGCTCTGTCAGGATGGATCTATGTTTCCTTGCTTCTCGTGGGAATGCAATGGATAAAATAATAGAAAAACCCAAAAATGGTTACGATAAGATTCGCAATCCATTGTCACGTTCCTAATGGGGATGAAAAGCGAACCATAGTGAGCCGCTTTGCTACTTGGAATGTACGAGGAGGAATGAATGAAAAAATTGATGAAGTATGCTAGACGATGCAGGATAGGTGCATAGATAGATGTACTCTGCGTGAATAAGACAAAGAACTTGCATGAAAGGTTTAATAAGATTGAAAGAAGCGAAGGAGACATTCAAGTATCGTAGCAAGTGGAAGGACGTGGTCTCTGCCTACCCCTATAGGAATAAGGCGTGATGCTACTATGTTCCATGTTGTAATGAGGAAAAAGAATTACAATCTCATACTGCGGAAAAAATAGAGGATGTTATTGCAGACCTGTAACCACACAAATTGAAATAAAAAAGAAATTTTTGGTTTAACTGAGCTTTGTCAGATTTTGCGTGAAGTCTGCGATGAAAAATATGTAACTAGTATATAGCAAAGTAATACCACTGCCCAGACCATATAAGAATTATAAAAGAGACTGGCTTAAAAACCAAAACAAACAATCGATGGGTATTTTAAAATAATGTAATTGTTGAAATTAAGAAACATCGAATTAACTCTGCCTAATTCTATCTTGATCAATGGAAGCTGGAAGTCCATAGCCTTTCTCTGTCCATTCACAAATGTAGAACAATAGTTTTTACTACAAAGAGGAGAGATCCATCCCTAAACATTCAAAGGGGAAAGATATTCAAAATACAAATTAAATTAAAATTCTGGGACTTTACCTTGATCCCTGATTAAATGGTATATCCCATATGGAGTATATAATAAATAACCGTCATAAGAGTATTCATGTCATCCGGACCGTCTCCGGTGTGTGGTGAGGCTCGAATCCATGTGCCCGGAAGCTCATATATAATGTTACTATCCAAAGCCACCTTAATTATGGATTATTCTTCATGGACCGTATAAAAACCCTATGTCTGATAAGTTAGATAGAGTACAATCCAAATGTTTGAGAAGAGGTCCTTGGTGCAATACAATCTACCTCAACCAATGCATTGCAGGTAGAGTCTGAAGACCCTCCACTTTTTTTGCGCAGACAGTTCCTGTGTGACAGATTTACGAGTTTTTGTAAACTTCTCCAACTTTCAACACACCCTCCTCTTCCCCGACTCCAACAGCTTTCCTTAATAGAGAAATCTCGCCAAAGAACGTCTTTTCTTTTAAAAATTTAATAGATTGCTTCATCCGAGAAGTTGACTCACCCTTGAATCCAATCTTTCTGACTCCATACAATGCAAATCACAGATTTGGGAGAATGCGTTCACGACAGCCTGAAGTCAACAGCAGTTTTAATCGAATTATCTCCCAAAAGATACTTTTATAAAATGCATTAGCCCGTTTAGAGAGCTATTAGGAGTATCAATAAATAAATTGTTTACAAATGAATAAATTGAAAATGTTCAATTGGCGGAGAATTGTTACTACACAAGTGGAAGAAGATATACGACGGTGGATTGATAAGTTTCCGGCCTGACCAAGACATGGCGCCACTAGGCCTACCTTGACGTGGCGTTCTATAGTACCATCCTTAGATAGCTTGTAGCTATAGTTTCAGTCCGATCGCCATGTTAGTTTAGGTTTGGGAGCACGCTGAACAAGACGCCTCTGTGATTTTCGTAAAAATGGAAAAGCTGGAAATTCGTGCTGTCATCAAACACTTTTACTTGAAGGGGTTAACGCCGAAGGTAATTAAAGAAGAGATGAACTCAACACTGGGGACATCCTCCCCATCATATTCAACCGTTAAGCAGTGAGTTTCCGAGTTTAAAAAGAGTCGAGTGAGCACCTCTGATGAGCCTCGCTCAGGACGCCCCATTGAGGTCACAACTCCAGATATGATCGAAAAAATCCATCAAATAGTGCTGAAAGACCGCAGATTAAAATTGTACAAAATATTTTGCACCAACATTTGTATATGGAAAAGCTCTGTGCAAGATGGGTGCCGCGTTTGCTAACAGTCGACCAAAAATTGATTCGAAAGAACATTTCTACCGCCAATTTGGCGTTGTATAAGCGTAATCCAAGCGAATTTTTGCGTCAATCCGTAACCGTTGGCGAAACTGAGGTACACCACTACACTCCTGAAACCAAAGAACAGTCTAAACAGTGGATTGGACCAGGGGAACCAACTCCAAAGAATGCAAAAACAATTTTTTCGGCGAACAAGGTTATGGCTACTGTTTTTTGAGATGCAAGAGGTATATAGAGGATTATATACATTGATTACCTTGAAAAGGGTAAAACTATCACTGGTCAATACTACGCAGACTTATTGCAACGTTTGACCCACGAAGTGAAAATAAAACGACCTCATCTGGCGAAGAAAAAAATCTTGTTTCATCACGATGACGCACCAGCGCACACGTCAATCGTTGCGATGGCTAAAATCAACGATCTGAAGTTTGAATTGATGCCGCACCCTCCCCACTCTCCAGACCTAGGCCCCGAGTGACTATTATCTGTTTCCTAACCTCAAAAAATGGCTTGGCGGTAAGAGATTTGCGGACAATGAAGTAATCGAAGCTGTAAATGGGTATTTTGAGGAGCTTGACGAATCAGTCTATAGAGATGGCATTACTAGACTAGAACACCGCTATGAGAAATGTATCAGCCTTGGAGGAGATTATGTTGAGAAATAAAAAAAATATTCTTAAAACCGTTGTTTTTCTTGATCAGGCCGGAAACTTATCAATCCACCCTCGTAGGCTCAAATACTTCAGTAAGATAAGTTTAGAAAACCGTAGAATGATTTTATCAATGACTTTCGTGTTCAAACTATTTCATAGTGATATTGATAGTCCAGAACTTTTGTCTAACTAATTTGACTCTACATGTATGATACTTATCGCATGCAGCGATAGCCTATTATTAGTTGGACATATTCAATGTATCTTGGTTTTTTTTTTATCATAATTAAATGTATATTATGTACCTGCTGTTGGCTGTCCAAAATAAAAAAATAAAAAAATAAATCAAATTGTTATCCAAAGTCGATAAACTGACATTAAAAAGTAGCATGCTCTAACGCGATTGGTCGAAAAACTGCTGTTCGCTACGAGTTACGAAAGACTACCGCCAATTGCTATCTTTTTAAATCGCCTTTGATCGTTGTGAATTGTATCGCAAATTGCAATCCTTAGTTGTATTTATCCATTTATAATGGCGTCTAACAATGTTGAAGAAATCGTCGTTCCCGAGATTATCCGCGATACTCCATCAAAAGTGACTTACAAGAGATTGAGGTTCTTTGGAAATGTAATTTTTTTTTCAAATACACCTTATATTTAACGAGAAGTTTTATATAATTTAATAGTTAATATTAAAAGTAAGCAGCCCATCGATATCCCAGTGTTGGGTACACATCTCCTCATTTATAAACCCGCCACCCTGCTCCACTGGAGGTAGGCACTAGGCAGGCTACAAAAACCTTAGATCTCGTGAAAAAACATCCAGTAGTGGCAGCCCGTCAGTTCTCACTGCGTGTTAACGTTTTCATGAGTTTCTTAAAGGGAAATGTTGTTTGTTTGGGTGGTATTAAAGACTTTTGGTACCGAGTGGTATTCCAAAACCGAGGTAGGCCCCATCTGCATTTGTTGATCTGGTATAGTAGTGTTCCGGAATTCACTACTCCAGAAGGAATTGCCTTTATTAAAAAGGTGGTTTCATGTTCTTTTAAGCCTGAAGACTACGTTGCACAAATTAGTCGAGGATTTACAAATTCATAAACACACAGCGACATGTAAAAAAAGCCGCCAAGCTGATGGTAGCCGTTTTGATTTTCCAAAACGTGCAAGAGATACAACAGTTTGTCTAGAACCAGAAGAAGCACTTGCTAACAACGGAAAATTCTGTTTATTGAAAAAAACTTCACATGATACCGTGGTTAATAATGACAATCCAGTCCTTTTAAGACTATGGAAGGGCAATATTGACTACGTCGCAAAATATGCAAGCAAATGCGAACCTCATGATACGGGTGATGTAATTCGAGACGCTATATCCAATGCTAAGAGATAAGGTGGTGATGTTTGGAAACAATTGTTTTCAGTTTCGATGACTATTTTAAGTCCTCGCCTGGTGAGTGCGTCCGAATGCGCATACAGATTTTGCTATTTGCCATTGAATATGTCGTCGTGAAAGACTGTATTTGTTAATAGTTGCAGGCCGGAGGAACGTTTCAGACTTCTGCGGTTCGAAAGTGATGAAACTAGTATTTATAATAATATAATATTTTTGACCGTTATATGTTACTTCTAAACGAGCTGGAGAATTTAAGCCTTGCGGAATTTGCTGTTCGTTTTCAAACCTTTTCTAACACGACGTGGTCAGAGGAAAATTGAGATGCTGAACTAAGGGACGACGATACTACGTCATTGCGATATATCAGATTGCAGGACAACACCAGAATGCGTGTGAGAAATAGACCGGCAGTATTACGTACCCGCTATTATACAATTAATAGTGACAATGAAGCTTACTATTACAGTTTAATAGTATGCCATATACCATTTCGTGATAAAGGCGAGTTCGAAAGTGAAACCGCTGAAGAATGTTTTATAAGACGTCAACGTAATCTTCGGCCGTTGCAGGGCAATTCGGTTACGCTGACTTAATTATCCAGCAGGCTGTTGCTTAAGCTGTAGCACTTAATGCGGCACGTGAAATAAATTACGGCAATGCACCCTTGCTATGTATTGGTGAACAAATTGTACATGGCGATGACAAGTTTTGTGAAGACATAGAAGTACAAGCCGTCATAAGAGATGAATTGTTTGAGAACAGAAGAATTTATTTCGGAAAATTTAAACGGCAATCGAAAACGATTTGCAAATACAAGAACGTCAGCTGTTACTTCTAATCCCAGGCGGTGCACGTAGCGGTAAATAATTTCTCTTAAAACTAATCGTGGCGCATTTTAAGCGTTGTTACGCACCAACTGTAGATATACTACTGAAGCCTAAGATTGTGGAAGTAGGATCCTTAACCGGAGTTGCAGCTCGTCAAATTTTTGGTAAAACCCTACATAGTAATTCTTCCTATAGAAAACAAAATACTATGACATACAAAAAAATTACAGGTCAAAGACTCGAGAACGAAAGGCGAAAATGGCGCTATATAAACTGGCTAATCATAGAAGAAATTTCTATGGCTTCCTATGAGAACTTAAGAATAATTCATTTAACGACTTCAAGAATATAAAAACAACGACAAATTATTCGGAGGAGTCAACATTTTGGTATTCGGTGATATATTTCAGCTTCCTCCAGTGAAAGAACATTGGTGTTTTATGCAGCCAGCGTGGTATTCGACGGAGGTTAACTTGTGGCATCAATTTTCTTTTTGTGAACTGACCATAAAAATGCGACAGCGCAATGATAGCGAATTCATCGATTTATTAAACCTACCCGTAGGTAGGTGAATTGACGACAGCTTAGCTGGAATTATTATGTGAGCGGCGCCATGTGCCTTTAGATGGTGAATTAGCAGATGGAGCTGCCGTTCCTATCTTTCCCAAAGTTAGGCAAGTCGACGATTATAACGAAAAAATTTGCAAGGAAAATGCAAAGCTGCACCGAATCTATCAAATCGATGCAGTGGATAAGTCTCGTGAAGTAGCGTGCCCCAGTTGGGAAGTGTAGAGATCTACCTTAATTTCCGTATTAGGGTCGGCCGACCTCACCCTGCCCACCGTCGTGTGAGCGATGGTGGAGCGGGAGGTGTGTTGAATGCGGTGGCTTCCTTCTGCGACGAGGTGATGACTCCGAAGGAGGCCGCGGAGAGGCCCCCTAGGTGTCGGGTGGCGCGCCGCCGTGCTGCACCATAGATAGCTCCGGCCCATTTATTTTCCAGCATGACGGCTTTCCGGCCCATTTTGCTCAAAGATGTCGAGCGTACCTAAATAAGCGTTTCCCAGCGTGGATTGGATGTGGTGGTCCCGTAAATTGGTCTCCCCGTTCACCAGATTTTAACTCCACTTGACTTTTTCCTCTGGTATTATTGTAAAAAGTGTACGCAGAGGATTGCGATAGTGAAAGTGAGATGCGAGAGAGGATAACGGCATCATTTGAGAGAATAAGATCATAGCAGGTGTTATACATCGTCAAGCGTATGGTCATGCGTCGGTTTATCGATGTCTTCAACGAGATTGTGAATTCAACGAGGACAGCATTTTGAACCTTTTTTTATAGAAATGATTGTGTAGGTGTCTGTGTGGGATTAATCCACGAACGTTTATCTAATTGTCCGTTCAAATAGACAGACTTTTTCTCTCCGTTATTTTTATTTCAATAACGTTTTGCTTGGACGACCATAAATCTGCAATTCCAGCTTTATATATTGTATATTTTTTTATTATCTCCAGCCAAACCGAGCCAAAGCGTGTTGGCAAAGCCTGCGAGATACCTTGTCCAAAGCCATAAAAAGATAAGGTGATGGCGCGAAAATGACCAAATTGATAAAATTTGAACAAGAACTTCCTTGTGGCAAACCATTTATACGTAGTCGAATGGAAATATCTGACATCAGATCATTCGCTTCTTAGCACAGAACTACTACCATCGACACCATTTAATTTTGAATTTTATGAGTCCAAGCACTTCTAACTTAGCTTTTTAGTAATAGTTACACCTTAGCCCTGAGGTTGCCTAGTAGAAATCGCTAGAGCGATAAGACCGCCTACCCTGTACTATTTTTGTTCTGTATATTTTATGTGTATTTGTGGTGTACAATAATGTATCCACAGTCAATTAGTAGTCAGGAGTCAACGCAATCTGAACAATAACAGTTTAACTTATCTGAACAATGTGAAGAGCTGGAATCTATAATATATAGCAAAATGAAGCGCTACAAATAAAGTAATTATTGTACAAGCAATCATTCTTGTGTATTAGGAAGAAGCCAGTAATGTCTCTTGTATTTTGTTCCTCATTATTTTTAGAAAAAAAATATTTCAAAACTCGTAAACATAAAAAGGATTAAGTTGCCACTGTCAATGTTTATGTAGATGTACTTAGTGAAAAGGATAAATATAAATCCAAATTATCACAGCTACATATTAATTGTGATGGCATTGTAACAGAACGCAATAAATTACATGTAATAGTTGGTAGAGCACTTTGATTAATGATGTGCTGAGTATGAAGATACTTTGTGGCAAAATACAACCTTCCAATAAGACGACGTGATGCCCACCTGCATATCACCAAGGTGGAAGCTGCCCCCGACGATATATCGGCACTGCAGACTCAGATACTCATTCAAGAAGTAATTGAAACAAATTCCTTGAAGAGAGATGACCATGAAAACCATTTAGCCAAGCCAGACCAACCATTAGATGTTACACAATTACGATGAGATTTTAACAAAACGGAATAAATCATAACCAAAAGTTCAAGTTTTCACGAATATAATGCTGAATATGAAGACACTTTGAGGCAAAGTAAAACAACTAAAGTTATGTTATGAATGATCCCAGTCGCCACAACAATTCGTATATCTGTCCTTCAAGTCTTCATTTAACATTACGCAACAGTTCAAAAATGTTTATTGCATAGCTTGTTGCTAATTACCAATAAAACTTACATCAATTGCATTTTCCTACTACATAAAATTAGCAACTCTTAATAAATACAAATCCTTTGGTGAGCGAAAAATAATTGAATTGAAAATTGATGAATAATTATTTGACTATTAATCTGTCTGATAACTGGTCACCCATTTTTCATTTGTCATTTATTCGCCGAATAGCTGTCTGACCAATTATTTCAACTGTGGCAACTCAAATTTCAAAGAGGTGAAACAAACATATGGTATACGCAAGCGTTAGAAAAGGACAAACTATTGTATTCAATTAGCAAGGGTCGGTCATTATTTTTCCGAGTTATGTTTGATTAATTTTATTTATCTCAGGATTTTGTTAATTAATTTTGGTAACTATAGAATCCCAAAAAAGAGAGCGTTCGGCTTCACCACTGCTGAGAGAGAGTTATTAGTAAATCTGGTGAAGAAGTGGAAATTAATAGTAGAAAACAAGAAGACGGATGCAGTCACAAACAAAGAAAAAGAAAATGCTTGGAAGAAGATAGAACACACTTTCAACTCTAGCGGATTATCCACCACAGTCCGTTCTTGGAAAACGTTAAAACTTAATATGAAGGTATAAAAAAGACCATGAAGAAGAAGTCTTCTCTGCAACGACAAGAGATGTATAGAACTGGAGGGGGGCCATCAAATGCTCCCGATTTCAATGACGAGAAAGTAAAAACGAAAGAAAAAGACCACTATTAAAAATTGTACCAGCTGTCGTCCTGCAAAGATATTGCGATAACTAGGAATCGATAAATGGACCCTGTTTAGCGAATTAGGGCAATTCACCATCAGAAAAATACGTGCACCACTCCGACGTGCGCATCAAGACGTTGAGCATGTGAAAGATGACGTCGAAGGTGCAGCAGCTCCCCAAGATCAAGTTCAGGAGGAGGAACCAGCAAACAGGCCAACAATTAATCTGTTAGGTTGGCATTCAGTATGTCAATTAGGCAAGAACCAGATGTCAGAGATGCAAACGATCTCCGAGGCTTGAGAAATATTGAATGATATTTTTCTCTGGTACATTTTATATTTACACCAAGAAATTGATTAACAGAGATGTTTATATTGAGCATAATTCTAGGATTACTAGATAAGAAAACAATAGATAATTTCTCTTGCACAAAAAACAATTATCATAAAAATTGCCATGGGTTGGACTAGAGATGCCAACACTGAGGAAAACAAAGTGGAATTTTTTTTGAGGACTCACGACGTAGTTTTACTCAAGCCGGTAGCATTTTAAAATGCTACAAAAATTTGTTTGGCGATTCATAAGACTGGATGATGCTAAGCGTTACATTTTCGTCATCGTCATCATTTTCCTTTTACTCAAGAACTTTTTTCAGCTGAATACGGCCCTAGATTGGGTTTTCAAAGGCAGTGTGTTTCGGACGAAAACACATTTCATCCATTCCATAGAAGAATGAAAATGAACACACTTGGTTGCCACTAAGTTTATTATCATAGCCACTTAACTCAAAGTTATAAAAAAACCGCATTCAAATTCCTTGTAGCCTGTGACTGAATTGTTTGCCATGGGACAGTTCATTGAGCACTGCAGAAATATTCAGCAAAATGGTTTCTTATTGTTTGAGCAGATTTTTGCAGAGACAACTACGTGGATGTCGAGCGACAAGTATTTGCGACATGTCGCCTAGTGAAAATGCGCCGTAAAAGATGAAAGTGCCCCTGCACAAGAGGAAATCTCATGCGCTTACTGCGGGAAAGCGCACCGTGCAAGGGAAAATAATTGACCGGTCTTTAATGAAGAGGCGGAAAGCGAGAAATCACTAACCTTCTAGACCAGCACTTGTAGGAAGCGGAACAAAGCAGCAAGAAATGCAGGATAGGAAAGAACGTTTGCGAAGTCTGGTAATGCTGACTTTTAGTAGAAGCAGCATAAGTATTTCATAAGCATGCTGAACCAAAAATTCGTTTGATGTATCAATTTTATGAGTTGTTGAATTAAATCTACATTTTCTAAAGTTCAATGGGTGTTTGCATGTAAAACAGTGGAAACCGGAGAAGCGTCATCGAGAAGACAAGTCCAACTATACTAGAGAAAGCGATCAAAAATAGGAGTGATCGAATGCACTACAGAAGAGCTAATACTCGAAATCATTTTTAAAATAATCTTAAAGCTCTGAAATAAAAATCCGAAAAACGTCAGCCGTGACTAACAAAATTTTATTTTCTACACAATACCAATATCAGTCAAATCCCAATCAATAGTTGATCGAAAATATTACTTCGTAATGGAGTAGTGCTTCAAATATATACTCCAACGTCTGCATGAAATGCCTATTGCACATAAAAATAAACAAATCCAGGAAAATAATTTACATACCAAATCTGATGTGTTTCATCATTTGTCTTCTTCGTCAAACTGTTTATCATGTATTTATTCAATTTAAATTAATTACATGAAATGTCAAAAAGCTACAAATTGCATTTCGATGTTGTAGGAAATGACAAAGTTCTTACTAAACAAACTACGACAATTGATCTGGAGAGAAGAGAAATTTGGTACAGAACGGTGCAACCTCATTCGTGGAAATTCTGTACGTTTAATCGCCATTATAGCCGTTGTATCGCCCTCGAAAGCAAAAATATTGATACCGTGATCGGTTTCCAAAACATCCGTTACCATCATACAGGTGTTTTCAAAAATTGACGTCGACTTTTTTCTACTGGTTCTGTCAAACCACACCGATCTGAAGGTAGACCTGCACCTTCGTTGCTACCGAACTTGAGGAAAACATACTGAAATTTTTCCTTGAGGACCACAAAAATTCGCTGAGAGATTCGTACGACGGGATGATCGTCAACTTTAATCATTGTTGCCGTACTCAAGAACTCTATTCAGCTGCCCATGTCTGTACATTGGATTTTTACCGTCGGCTTACCACAAACCTAACTAAAGATATTGGGGGCAATTTAAGCAAATGTCTCCAGGTGAGGAATATCAAATATCCACAATGATCACGACTACGCGCATGAGATCCCTCATGTTTCAAGGTCCGACAATTTTCAATATATGTGGGCTGAAATATTTCGAACGCAATTAATCGAGCCAGTGTTTTTAACAAATAATTTAAAAGCAATTAAAGTCAAGTGTTCATAATAAAACTTAATACTCTATATCTCCAGAGCTTATCCATTGACCGCGAAAACGATTATTTCTTTTGGAAGAGCACAAAAGCAATGAAAAGTCCCATAACGCACATACCTCCTATTAAAGAAAGGAATGGCAAATGGGCAGGCAAAAAATAGTACACAAAAAGCTAATCATTTTGATAAACATCTCAAAAATATTCTTTTACCGAATGACGGAGATACAGAACTCACTAGTGAAAAAACTGATAAAGGGTAGATCCAGTTTATCAGATATTTTTGGCAAGACAAAACCAATTGTTTTTCACTTGACTTTTTGCCGTTGCTACGTAAATAATGTCATGCAAAATCCAGACCTGGCCTAGGAAAATTATTCATATGTAGCTTCTTATTCCAGGGGAGGAATATGAAATATCCACTATCATCATTACTGCGCGCAGAATTAGTTTAAGGGAATTGAAAAATTGGAGGCTATTGGCTAGTGCGCGGTAAAATACACAAGATGGCGTACGCAACTCTTACATTTTTATTATAAATTATGTTTTATCTCCTAAAATAGAGTTGTGTTACATTTAAAGTGGCGAGGCGCTCGAGTACATAGACGGACCGGAGTAGGATATTATATTTCAATATTATAAATGAAATGTGTGCCACAAGTACTTAAACATACAAACACGTGTCTCATCTTTCACCTATAAAATACACTGTCATCAAAAAAATGACAAACTTCAAGAAGTCGCCTGGCAAGTCTTTTTAAGCCATTCAGACCACTGTTTGGATCATAGGCGGGCCAAAGACATTGTGAGGTTGTAGGCTTTTTTACTTATAGGGAAATGAATCAGGTTTTATAATTTGGTATTATGGGTAAAATGGCGAACCAAATCCAGATGAGGTAGACATTACTCTTTGCAACTTTTGCAAGGGTAGTAACGCGACTGTTGTTAAAAAGAATACGAGTATTCACCAATGTTAGACAATGACATGGAAATAGAAGCAATTTCGTACGTGTCGAAGATCGAGGGATTGTCAAACAGCCATAACCAATCTTGATCGTTCATCCAACTTAACGGACCAAGAGAAAAAAAGAGCGCAATCTATAAGAACACAACATTATTTTAGTGTACTACTACACTGTACCAGTATCTCACATCACCACCAACATAAAACAAAGTCTTAAGCCATTCGAGTCATTGTTTGGTTCATAAGCGTGCCAAGGACATCATGAGGTTGTAGTGGTTTTTTTAAGAACGAAAAATGAAGGGAAATATCTAGCCAAATTCAAACATCCGACATTGCTTTGTTTCGCAAGGCCATTGTAGACAACGACGTGGAAATGGAAGCAAATTCGTATCAGAAGATCGAGGAATTATGAAACAGTCATATCCAATCTTGGTTATTTATCAAACTGAAATAAACAAAAGAAAAAAAGAATATTACATTTCATTAGTGCTAGACGCAGTTTTTCTTTAAATAGATATAGTTCTCAACTCACAGATAACTGTCAAAGCAAAACTCTTCCTGTAGATCATAATAATATTCTTTTACTGGACACAATATTTGTCAATTTCTAACTTCTTTTGGACACATTTAACTTTAACGTTATTTCGGAGAATTGGGATGCATAATCATTTGTAAGAGTTGGTTTTGGTGTACATTAAGTTGAAATTTAAATTTCCACTTTTAGTTTACATTCCCCCTCTATACGTTTTTTAAAATTCTCATCCGTTAACGTTCTTTTTATTCAACTTCTCATGCTCATATACATTTAAAATAATTTTAGATTCGTATAAAATAAAAGTTGGGAATGTCTAACGTTTGTGTATTTATCTAGAAATATTCCCTACAGCTCAACATTCAGCCAGTATTGAAAAATAGGCCCATTGCTCCAGTAGCGGCAGGAGGTGGAAGTCAAGTGGCTGTTCAGGCCAAGGAGCGCGTGTATCTGAACTTAGGTACACGAAATAGATGGCAGTAGGGCAAGGAGCTGTCCAGTGTGACAATACTGGACAGTTCCCTGCTCACTCCCATCTGGACGGACGAGTCAACATTAACCAGAAACGGGCTGTAGAATTAAAGAAATCAAGAAACACGTGTATCCCTAAACTCGCATGCTGTTTCACAAACCAGGTACCAAAATCGATGTTCGGTTAACGTTTAGGCAAGTTTATTTAAGGATCGCATACGCCAATGTCTCTGTCGTGAGTGTGATAGGGCTAAAGAAATGCGTCAAAAGACCGTAAATGTTTTCATGATCGTAAATAGGATCATCATTCCCCATCGCAGACCAACACCGATTGCAGCCGGCGAGAGACGTCCCCCGCCTCCGCCCGCTACATAAAAATACCTACGCCAACTACTTTTTCTCCCCCTGCAAACCCAGAGCAGAGGAATACAGGCAAAATAGGTAGGAGGAAGGATAGGATCCATCCATACCAGCTCGATCAATGAGGTTCGCCTCCAAAACCGTAACCACTGCAACGGCAGCAAAGAACACTTGTCGTCCCTGTATTTAATTTAATCACAACTTCCTTTAACTTTGTTAGACTTTTTTATAATAATTGTCAATATTTTTTCTAAACTTCTGAATTTATTTCCCCTTTCTTAAGATTTATCAGAACTTCCTTTAATTTTTCTACTTTTTTCAAAAATTGGCTTTCAGGTGTGACAAGGCACAAACTACATCTCCAGTGTCATGTGGATTGGAGAACGCACCAAGGAGATGTTGACATGACAAATTAGTCAGTCACACTTGTCAAACTATTATCCTTCAGAATATATGCAACCATAAAGTATCAGCATGAATACCATTATTATGAGATAAACCCTTGTTACCAACACCGGAAAGACTGTTAAAATTACACTTAAGGCACATCAAAAGACAGCAAAACATTTAAATCATCACAAAAAATTGTATTGTATTTAGTAATAATCCTATATGTATATAGGCATAATACAGTCTATTCAAGTACATGTGAAATAGTACAGTCCACTCAAGAACCCACAATAAACTCAGTCTAGTATCCTTTCTCAAATAAATTGCAACTTTATCTCATTGGATACACATAGTATGAGATCAGAACTCATAATAGTTGCAAAGGAGTAAAAGACTTTTATAAACAGAATGACATCGAACAATTGAGATACAAATAACAATTCGTATCAGTCTTTAGTTATTTCATATGTAGTATAATAAAACCACAACTGTCTATAACACAGCATTTTAGTTTATAGTTGCAGGTTTAAGGCACATAGAAGGACAGCCAAACATCAAAAACTATAAAAAAATTGTATTTTAATAAGTAATCCAATATGTGTATAGGCATAACACAGTCCACTTAAGTACATGTGAGATAGTATAGTCCCCTCAAGAATCAACATCATACTCAGTCAAGAATCCTTTATTGTGTTGAAAAGAAGTAAATTACAGACATATGTGCAACTTTATCTCATTGGATACACATAGTACGAGATCAGAACTCATTTAAGACAAATAGTTGCAAAGGAGTAAAGACTTACAGAAACAAAACGACGAGGAACGATTGAGATACAAAAGAACAATTTGTATCACTGTTTTTAGTTTATTTCAGATTTTAATAACACCACAGAAGTGTTATAAGAACAAGTTCTCTAATGATTTTTTTTTGTTTAAGTATTTTAGTTTAAAATTTCATGTTTAACATGCAACGAAGGACAGCCACATGTTTAAACAATAAAAAAAAGTATTCTACTTAGTAATTATCTTATATGTGTAGGCATAATACCGTCCACCCAAGAACCCACATCAAATTCAGTTGAGTATCCTTTCTCTAATTGGACCAAAGTAAATTGCATATATATGTGCAACTTTATCTCATTTGATACACACTGCATGAGATCAGAACTCATTTAAGACAAATAGTCGCAGAAGAGTAAAGACTACCAAACAAAACAACGACAAACAATTGAGATACAAAAGAGCCATTTGTATCACTGTTTTTAGTCAATTTCAAATTTGACACCCAAGAAGTGGTTTCTCTTTTGAAGTTCTCTGTTAATTTATGTTAAATGTAGCGTGAGACTATAGAAACTGTTTATAATTACACATATAACACTAATTTAAAATGCAAATTATCATAATTTATTTATAACAGAGCTTTTAGGATTTAATATATAGTTTGTGCAGATTAGTAGCACAGCTTTTAGATTATATTTTCATATTTAGTACAAAACCACAACAACTCTGTATGACAATGCATTTTAGTTTATAGTTCACTTAAGTTCACTTCGAATAGTAGTCTCCTCAAGAATCAACATCATACACAGCCGAGTATCCTTCTTCAAGTAGAACAAAGTTAATTGCATATGTATGTGCAACTTTATCTCATTTGATACACACTGTATGAGATCGGAACTCATTTAAGACAAATAGTTGCAGAACAGTAAAGACTTTACCAAACAAAACAACGACGAACAATTGAGATACAAAAGAGCCATTTGTATCACTGTTTTTAGTCAATTTCAAATTTGACACCCAAGAAGTGGTTTTTCTTTTGAAGTTCTCTGTTAATTTATGTTAAATGTAGCGGGAGACTATAGAAACCGTTTATAATTAGTTATAACACTAATTTTTAGTGCAAATTATCATAATGTATTTATAACAGAGCTTTTAAGATTTAATATATAACATTTGTGAGGATTAGTAGCACAGCTTTTAGATTATATTTTCATATTTAGTACAAAACCACAACAACTCTCTATGACAATGCTTTTTAGTTTATAGTTCACTTAAGTTCACATCAAATAGTAGTCTCCTCAAGAATCAACATCATACACAGTTGAGTATCCTTTTTCAAGTTGGAACAAAGTCAATTGCATACATATGTGCACATATGTATGCAATTGACAATTTGACATACATAGTACGAGATCAGAACTCATTTAAGACAAATAATTGCAAAGGAGTAAAGACTTATACAAACAAATCGATAGTGCACAATTGACAATGCAAAAGAAGAATTTGTATAACAGTTTTCGTTGATTTCAAATTTAAATAACACCACCGAAATGTTTTAAGCACATGATTTTTTTTTATTTTTTTTTAAAGAGTTTTAGATCTAACATAAGACCATAGAAACTGTTTATGATACAGCATTTTAGTTTACACATTGTATGAGATCAGAACTCATGTAAGACATATAGTAGCCAAGGAGTAGATACTTTTACAAACAAAACAACAACAAATTTTTGAAAAATTATTTCAGATTTAACACTATATAAATGTTTCGAAGACATATTCTCTTTTCAAGATTTGTTTAGTTAATTATTTTAGATCTAATATAAGACCATCACATTTATAAAACAGCATTGTACTTCATAGTTTCAAGTCTAATTTAAAACCATTGAAGAGATTTATACATGTTTTTTGTATGATATCTTAGGTAATCATTTCAGTTTATAATTATAGTCAATTTAAAACCATTTTACAGATTTGTGGCAAGTTCTTAGCTTACATTTAATGTAAATTTAATATATAAAGTTGGTATGACACACATTATTTAGTATGAATGTTTAATTATTTCATGTTGAATATAAAACTATTGATAGTTTACGACACAGTATATAATTTCAGTTTTAATATAAAATCATACCAATGATTTATTCAGGTTTTCTTCAGATAAACAATTATTAGCACATCTTTTAGTTTAAATTTTCACTTAACAACTGTTTATAACAGCATTTTAATTTACATTTTCCTATTTATTATAAAACCTTTGTGACTGCAACACACAGCTTTGATTTAGTTATTACATATTTGGTATAATGCCTTTGTTACACAGCTTTTATTTAACACTTAGAATTTTTTTTCAAAAACAATTCAAATGGTTTATTTCACATTTAAACTTAAAGTGAATTGTAACTAAATGTGTGGACATTCAATCTCTTTTATACCACGAGAGATAAATACGACAAAACTATTGGGAGAAATTTACAAGAGGAAAAAGACCACGCCATTTTTTTTAACATTGGACGCTTCACTTCATTATTGTCTTGAGTACTTTATATTTTATCATAGGAATTAATTTATTCATATTTATAACGACGAATCAATAACAATATCACTAATTTCCAGATAAATGTACAAAAGACACTACTACACAATTTACAGCAAACATTTCTCAAAGGATAAAAGCCGGTAAAATGGCTGAAGATTACAGAAAACGCAGAGGACTCTTACAAAGGGTTGATCGATATTCATCGATGTTCAAAAAAAATCGATGTTTTGATTTCGATAATATCGACCCATTAAACGAAATAAAATATCGATACAGTTATTAGTATTATTATTACATTTTATATTGCTATCTTAATATATAAAATATTTGAAAGATAATACGCATAATAACATCTGAGTCGCTTGAAATATTGGTTACAACGCAATTAAGTATTAATTCCAATGTGTTTTTCTGTAAAACTAAACTTTTATATGGACGAGTCCCTGCTTTTTTTCCCATGGAAATGCAACTAATAATCTAAACAACATTCTATTGACGTTTATTAATGGAATCAAATTTAATTATTAAATTAATTAGAAATTAAATTAATTTGATTTGATTAATAAAAAAAGGTAAGGTAAGTAGCAACTCATTAACGTCCCACTGCTGGGTACAGGCCTCCTCACTCGCACGAGAGAGGATTTTTGATTAATAAATTGTAAATAAATTAAATTTATTTGATAATTACACAATTAGTATGCAGATCAGGTTAACATAAAGTTGTATTACCATAAAATGGCATGCAAATATTACATGTTAAAATTTATTGCCTACAATAGAGAATTTACAATCTTAATAATTAATATTACAAGATATTTTTTATAGCATCAAACGAAATTACCCTTAAAAACCACACAGAAAAGCGGGAAATATACTTTGGCGGTATTGTTTAATTGTTTTTCTGTTTTAGATTTTTTGTAAACGTTTATATTTGGTTTTAAACATCGGTCGATACTCGATACTTTTANTTAACGTCCCACTGCTGGGTACAGGCCTCCTCACTCGCATGAGAGAGGATTTTTGATTAATAAATTGTAAATAAATGAAATCTATTTGATAATTACACAATTAGTATGCAGATCAGATTAGCATAAAGGTGTATTTCCATAAAATGGCATGCAAATTTACTAATCGAATAAAAATCGAATCGAATAAAATCGAATTTACTATCTTAATATTTAATATTACAAGATATTTTTATAGCGTCAAACGAAATTACCCTTAAAAACCACACAGAAAAGCGGGAAATATACTTTGGCGGTATTGTTTAATTGTTTTTCTGTTTTAGATTTTTTGTAAACGTTTATATTTGGTTTTAAACATCGGTCGATACTCGATACTTTTACGATCACGATACCTTTCCACCGATACCACTCACGAGTGCAGTATCGATACTTTTTATTCGATACCACCACAGATTAAACAAGAAAGTAAATGACTAAGTAGGCAGGACATGTCGATATTTTTTTAGGAATCAATCGATAAATATCATATATATGAGAAATGTATCTCATCAAAGAACATATTGCTTTTTCATTTAATGTAACCATCCAGGATATACAATAAAATGGTTGAAGATTATAAAAGAATATAGAGTACTCCAATAAAACAGATAATATACTGACATATTCAAACACCACAGACAGACAGATATAATTTGATTTAATTTAGTTTAATTTCATTTCTTTTGTGTATTGTTAGAATTGTCACACCGATTTGTAGAGGGCCACACCAGTTTGTAGCTAACCACACTGGAGTAGTCGCAGAGAAGCCGCGGACCTGATCACTGATCAGTCACGTTCGACATTTCATACGTCATTTTAATGCCTATTTTAAATATTGCCGCCATTTATTAGTTGTTATGGATAAATAAACTTATTAAGTACCTAGTGTCTTTTTAATTTATAAGAGTATTATATTTCTCATTAAACATACACAGCATCTCGCCTCATTCCCATAGGGGTAGGCAGAGACAACATCCTTCCACTTGCCACGATCCTTGCATATCTCCTTCGCTTCTTTCAATCTCATTAAACCTTTCATACAAGTTCGTCGGTTTAGAGTACTCTTGACCTGGCCGTTATTTAAAATGTCCTGGATTTGGTCCAGGAACGTTCGCCTCGGTCTTCCCCTTCCAACTTTCGCATTCACTCTTGACTCATAAATCCTTTTTGTCAGTCTCCTTTCATTCATTCTCTCTACATGCCCAAACCATCTAAGCATACCTTTCTCAATTTTAGTCACTACGTCTTCTTTTATACCACAACGTTCTCTTATCACACTATTGTGTGATTCTCACCAGTGTGTGATTCTCATTAAAAATTATTGAAATTTAAATAACATTGAAATTTACAATAAGAAAATGCCTACGCCATCTTTATAAAATTGTTTGAAGGTTTCACTTCATTACTTTCTTGATTATTCCAGATGAAACTCTCATTCAAGCAATTGAACAAAAATAAAGTATGGAAACTAATGACATCTTCTGAATCGATACATGTATTAGTAGTTTCTTGAGATAGATGATGATAGATAGATGAAGCTATTATAAACGGAATAGGGATGTCGAAATTAGGATTAAATCGATGTTGACATCCATATATATCGACAACAAAACATCGATGTTTTCGGTAACAATTAAAATTGTTATCCGCCTTCAAAATAAATAATTGCGTATTCATTTATAGAGTTATTATATTTGAAGCCGGTGTCAGCCAAATTTATTTCTTATTTCTTGTATGCAAATATGCTTTGAGTCATGTATTATGTAGTAATAACTCTAAATCCCCCCTAAATCAGACCCTGAATTTTTAATAACAAGGATCTTTGTCATATAACATATGCCCTCTCTAAATCAGGCCTTGAGTGTTTTCATAACAGGGATTTTTGTCATATAACATATGCCACCCTCTAAATCAGATCCTGAATTTTTAATAACAGGGTTTTTTGTCATATAACATATCTCCCCCTCTAAATCAGGACTTGAGTTTTTCATAACAGGGATTTTTGTCATATAGGATTCACAATGAAACACAATACCATAAGATTTGCAACATTCTCCTCTATAACTATATAAATATTTTTTATTCAACAAAATTAAATATAAATAAATAAAATCGATACTTTCAATGTAATAATTTCCGGAGTCGAAGAGTGTAGAGATATTTGTTATTTGAATGTAATAATAATGAACGGGTTTTTATATTTTCTTCCTCACCAGAGCAGCCAAGGCCAATATAGTGGCGTTAATGAAACATATCAATTTTTTCAACTGACCTGTTCTCTTTTTAGGTTTTATATTATGTAAATAGTTATTCCTTTTAAGTTATTAATTTGAAAATAATTAGAACAACGGGTTTTTAAAATGATTTTTATTGCTTATCAAAGCAGCCAAGGTCAATATGGCGGCTTCAATGGCTCACATCAACTGTTTAAACTGAACTGTTATTCTCATTACGCTTTTGTATTGTTATGTAGACAATTATATAGTTATTAATTTGAATGTATTTATAACAAAGGGGTTTTTTGAAGTCATTTTTCCTTAGCAGAGCAGCCAAGGCCAATATGGCAGTGTCAATAGCTCGCACCAAGACTTTAAAAAGCACTATTGTCTTTAAAGTTATTAATGTAATATTTTATCTCTGCACTCTTATAAAATAATTACCACAGATAATATAACTAAGAATTGAATTATGTTACTCTATTATATTCCATAGACAATAAAACCTTCGTCTACAATTTATGGTTGTTACCCTTCCCAACCGGTAATTCAGTAATAATTAATTAATAATCTACGTACATTTAAAGTATACACATCACAATGATAAACTACACGAATATTGTCAAATACAGGAACTTTGCGAAGTAAAACTAATCCTTAACACTACTTAAGTATTTCAAACCATAGACAATTCTGTTTCTTTATAATTACAGAGAGATTAGAATAATAAATAATTATCAGTATTGCAAACCATAGACAAGTTTTTCAAACCGTAGACAACTTTAGCTTTTCAACTACAATATAAAGAGATTGAAATTTATAATTGCAAGTATTTCACACCATAGACAATGTTATCTTTTCAACTACAATATAAAGAGATCGATATTTATAATTGCAAGTATTTCGTACCATAGAGAATTTTTCTTTTTACAATTATAAAAATATTGAAACAATAAATAATTGTGAGTATTTCAAACCATAGACAGGTTTCATTTTTTTACAACTTTAGACAGATTGAAATGTTAATTGCCAATACTTCAAATCATAGACAAGTTTGTGAAAATGTGGCCAGGTTTTTTTTTACAACGCTACTTAAGTATTTCAAATCATAGACAAGATTATCTTTTCAACCACAATATAAAGAGATTGAAATATATAATTGCAAGTATTTCGAACCATACAAAAGTTTTTTTGTACAATTATAAAAACATTCGAACAATAAATAATTGTCAGTATTTAAAAATATAGACGAGTTTTTCAAACCATATACATGTATAATTTTTTACAACTATAAAGAGATTGCAATGTTAATTGCCAATATTTCAAACCACAGACAAGTTTTTCAAAACGTGGCCATTTTTTTACAACACTACTTAAGTAATTCAAACCATAGACAATTCTATTTCTTTATAATTACAGAGAGATTAAAATTATAAATAATTGTCAGTATTGCAAATCATAGACAAGCTTATTTTTTACAACTGTGAACTGATTGAAATATTAGATAATTGCCATTATTTCAAACCGAATTAAGTATTTTAAAACATTTTTTTCAAAACAAGTTTTCAAACCGGAGATAATTTTTTTTACAAAAAAAAATAATCGCCTGTAATTGAAACCATTTGAAGTAATAATTTTCGGTATTTCCAACCAGAGACAAGTTTTTGAAATAGATACCATTAAATAACATAAGCCTTATAATTTTATGTTTTTGTATTTCATTTATAAGTTTGTTTGCAATAAAGTGTATTTTATCTATCTATAGTAAAATATGTTGTCTTTGAATAATTACTACGGATTTTTAATCAGGAAACCTGACAATATATTTGAGAAATTGTGAATATTTTTTTTATGAATATACACAATCATTAATTACTCTGAACATTAAGTTACTCTGTACAAAGTAATGTGATAATTACTCTGTGCATTTAGTTATTCTGTACAGAGTAAAAAATATGCAAAGTGGTAATCTACGATCATATCTTCTTTCTTGATCATATCTATAAACATAAATCTTGACAATATTTTCGAGAAATTGCGAATTAAAATGTACATATACATACATTATATCAGAAATACATATAATCATTAGTTTCTCTATGTATAGCTACTCTGTACAGAGTGAATTTAAAAAGAAAAACTGGTAGTCTATACCCATTTCTTTCTTCATTTAAGAATCGGAATAAAATATTCGACACATTGCGAAATAAAAATATATAAACACAAATATTAAGTACTCTGTACAGTGTACATTTAAGTATAATGTACATTTAATTAATCTGTAAAGCCTATTCAATTACTCTGCACAATGTACATTTCATTAATCTGCACAGTCAATATTTAATTAATCAGTAATCTGTGAAGTGCATTTGATTGCTCTGTACAGTGTACATTTCATTAATCTGCAAAGTCAACATTTAATTAATATTTAATCTGTAAAGTGCATTTGATTACTCTGCACAGTGAACAGTTAAGTAATCTGTAAAGTGTATTTAATGACCCTGCACAGTGAGCATTTAATTAATGAGTAAAGTGTATTTAATTACTCTGTACAGTGTACATTTAATTAATCTGTACAGTATACATTCTGTGGAGTGCTATTTTATGCTTCTATACATTTAAATTAAAGTGTGGTTCATTACTCTGTACACGCAACAAATGTGTACAAAGTAAAATGAAATAAGAAATGGCATACTACTAACTACACTATTAGGAAGTCTCTACTTCTTATACTAGTTTAATTTGACAAGATATAAACCACTACAGATAAGGAATCTATTATCTTATTTTATTAATTAATAATACAGGGAAACCCGGATAACTGTGTCCAGTATACGTGACCTTATTTATTGATAATTACAATAAATTTTTGAAATTGAATTCTTTGATTTCTAGCCGGTTTTAAAACCGCAATAGGCGGGTAGTCCAAAAAAACGAATGATAACAAAATCGGGGGATACAGTTTGGTGTTGTAGCTATATATCTATCATTTGCATCAGAAATACAGTTACACCACTAGATTGCTGAAGGATCAAAGAATTTATTACGCTAAGTAAGGACTGTAACACATCGCACGCATGGAGGGGGAAGCCCCGTCATTTTGAAGGACATTTCAAGGACTTAGTGAAGCTACGAAGTTCATTCTAGTCTCAATCATCAACTCAAAATCTATCGATTAACATAAATAATAATATTTTATATAGAAGCTACTACTCGCTAGTTTGTTAGAATACTCACTAAAACCCACTACAACCCTGCGGAATCCTCTTCATTCAGGTAGAGTGGTCAGATGATCGCTGCCGCAATCATTTGTAGCGCACCCGGTTGAATCCGATTTAAATATTTAGTTCAAGGAAAGCATGCGAGCACAAATGCTCCCAATGTTAACTCCTTTTCATTCTTTAGTGCCTTCGTCTACAGGATGTCGCTGGAGGAGGGTTACATGGCTGAGACTGTTTGCGTAAGTCCTCCCGTCTCCGGGAATTCTCAGTCGGATTCATCTGGTGTCTCNCTTCATTCAAGTCTCAATCGCTACTATCGTCTACTACTCGCTGGTTTATTAGAATACTCACTAAAACCCACTACAACCCTGCGGAACCCTCTTCATTCAGGTAGAGTGGTCAAATGATCGCTGCCGCAATCATTTGTAGCGCACCCGGTTGAATCCGATTTAAATATTTAGTTCAAGGAAAGCATGCGAACACAAATGCTCCCAATGTTATCTCCCTTTCATTCTTAAGTGCCTCCGTCTACAGGATGTCTCTGGAGGAGGGTTACATGGCTGAGACTGTTTGCGTAAGTCCTCCCGTCTCCGGGAATTCTCAGTCGGATTCATCTGGTGTCTCAATCATCGATGAAGAGGGTTAAGCTGGATTTATGGGTTGGGGTTTGTGCAAAAAAAGGATAACAACCTCATAGGAGGTATGCCACTGACTTCTTAGATGGTATTATCCCTAAATTGGACTTTATACGTTAAAATCTCGTATAAATAGGACTAATTATTCAGGTTTCACTGTATAAACATAAGAAGCTCTATATTAAGAATATTTAAAAGATTTTGAAGTGAAACTTCTCATGGCAGTTCGTTACTCGTTACACGTTACGTATTTGTATGTATAAATGTCTTAATAAATACTACGTAAAAGCCGTCAACTTGCATTTAAAGGTTTTTGTTGATCGTTTAATTGGTGTTTTTATAACATGTAAAGATGGCAGTGATTTACGTTGTGGAAGTTTCCCGCCAATTTATGACAGCTGTCATAAATCTCTTGAGGCAGCCATTTTGAATTTCCATAGACAATAAACTCGCCACCATTAGAACCTGTTTACAGGAAATTATTTCACAATAAAAATACTTAAACGGACCCTACGTATAGAGTCAACTTTTTTAAATTTCGATGACTATAACATCCTATTTCTCAATCAACATCGTTTTAAAAAAAACTGTTTCAAAAAATTAGGATTCCATTCATGACTCTTTATTCATAACTGTCGGTGGGTTTAATTTTAAAAAGATGTAACGACAAAAATTATTTGTAATTTGTTAGTCATGATGTCATTATACGGGATGTAATGGTTTTTGATAATAATTTTTAGATATAATCTTATATTGTCATGATACTTTGTCATTATACCGGATGTTATTTATTTGACTATATTTGAATATTCATGTCATTATACTAGATGTGTCAAGTGCAATAAATAGGTGAGCTAAGGTTTTAAGTAAATATTTAGGAAATACTGTGGAAGTTACTTTAATATAGTAAATCAATAAATTATAAGCCAGAGAAGTTTCACTTTTTTTTTTGTTAATAGACATATATAATATACAAGTATTTTAAATACTGTCATTTGACACCATTTTGAATATTGTTTATTTAATGAAATAATTTAATATTTACATAGAAATCACTTCACCTACAATATTAATGATAAGTTTAATATAAATTAAAAAATACTGGCTAAGCTCATAATATACTTATATCTATAATATAAATAATACATTCTAATAATATATTAAGAGTAAACAATATTTTACATATTTCCTTAATAGAACTGCAGCAATAATGGAAATAGATTCTATTTATGAGAAAAGTATGGAGTGAGTGTATGTATTTTTATGATTATATAATAAAATTATACAGTTCATATGTTTGTTTGCTTATACTAATGTATAGAAGTATCAGTTGAGCAATTCTTTGTTATTTGCTATATATCAATAGAAGAGTATTGTAGTTTAATGTGTCCAAGACAATATTTAACGTGTCCAATATATCAAAAAAAGTGTGTGTGTGTACTAATGTACACGCGTTACAAGTTATACTTCTTTGGCGTAACAAGATAAAAATAAAATGTTAACTATAGCTAACTTCAGGGTGTCGGTTTTTTGTGACGGTGTGGGTGCGCATCGTAAAAATTTACTCTCATCATTTTTCTCGAACGCGCCAAAAGAAGTTTAACTTCAAAAAGAGACAACTAAACAAATATAACTTCTGTATGTTACTATCTCTAATTTCTTTCAATTAGTCCCTTTGTTCAATGTGTCCAATATACCAAAAAAGGGACAAACAATACGTTTTTGTCTCCAATACAAAATTTAACGTGTCCAATATACCAAAAAAACTGGACAAATAAATAAATATAGCTTCTGCACATAACTATCTCCAATCTAATTTTATTTGTCCCTGGCTTAATGTATCCAATACAAAATTTAATGTGTCCAATAAACCAAAAAAGGTACAAATAAATAAATATATCTTCAGCACGTTACTATCTGCATTTTATCTTTACTTTTTCCTTGGTTTGATGTTTCCATTACAAAATTTAATGTGTCCAATATATCGAAAAAGGGACAAATTAATAAATACAGCTTTCGCACGTTACTATCTCCAATTTCTTTTAATTTGTCCCTTGCTTAATCTTTCCATAACAAAATTTAATGTGTCCAATATACCAAAAAAGGGAACAAACAATTAAATATTGCTTCTGCACGTTACCATCTGCATTTTATCTTAATTTTTTTCATGGTTGTAATGTGTCCAATACAAAATTTAACGTGTCAAATATCTCAAGAAGGTAAAATAAATACGAGCGTATAACCTCAGTAAATCGTTATGAGAAAATAATGTATGTTTATTTGCTGGTGCCAATATATAGAACTATCATGTAATCTCACCTTAAGGCAAGTGATACAGTTTAAAATAGTAGCGCGCTAATCTGGTAAGAAGTAATTTACCGTTTGTTGTGGTAACTAAAACTAAGCTACGGCTATATTTGCACTGCCGGGAATCGAACCCAGGACTGTTTACTGATTATATTTTCAATAAATTACAAAAAAAAACTTGTTTGCAATAATTACTTAGTAATCACTCTAAGATATAAGGTTCAATATGTATTTCTATAAGTCTGTGTAAGAGAGAGAGAGAGAGAGTAAGCAGTAGTATAACTGAATAATTGTATGAATATCTCGGGGGGTTTCATTTTCAATGTAACGACAAATTAAACTGTTCATTTGACTAATAATTTGTTCATCATGTCATTATACCGGATACGGTTATTTGAAAAATTCTTAGATTTATTTTTGTAGTGAAACATCTTTAGACGCAGGCTTCTTTAGGTTAAAATTGTTACGGATGAAACGCCTGACTGGCATCACGAAAATGTGCAGCGTTTTTATGCTACTTCGTTTGTAGGTTTCGTTTTAACATTTACAAATAACATGTGGCATTTTTATTTACAATTCGTCATGTGTGATTTGAATAAATTATTTTTATTAATTTTCGACACTTTTAATACGTTATTTAAGTCTCGGAAATCTAAAATTTTAGATTTGTATAAATATAAACAAGATTTAAACATTAGTGTGTCTAAGAAGTTTCATTTCTGACATGTGTACTTTGCAAGCACTTTTTATTATCTTGTCATGATACTTTGTCATTATACCGGATGTGTCATGTGCATAACTATAAATGCACTAGTTTTCAGTTGCATATCTGTAATCGCGATAACAGTGTTATAAGTAAATGTTAAATATTTTCTTTCGCAGCGATAGATAGTATACATAAAGAAATATATAATTGTCACAATATTAAACGAGATATAAAGTAATAATACACTCTAATACGGTAGATTGTCTCTTATGAAGGCTTGTTTAACGTAATTCCATCGAGAGCATTTGCCCCACCATGATCTTTTTGTGCACATTTTCACTGGTTTCAATATAAAACACTTCGTCTGTACGATGTTGAAGAATAGTTTGCCCACCATGTTGGATACGGACGTGTCGGCGAGCTTCAAACATGCGCGGAATCTGAAATGTAAAAATATCAAATTAATTTTTTTAATTTTTATTGTAAGGTTGGCCTTGAATGATCTGCCAAGCGCTTTTCAATTTACACCCGGTACCGGATGTCATGAAACCAGTGAAACAGTTTTTGTTAGACATGAGCGCCTATATATTGGTCTTGGCTGCTCTAACAAACGCTTTATTTACCACTATTCCGCAAACTGATTTAATAATGTATTTGAAACAGTTGCTGCGGGAAATGAGCGCCGCCATATTGGCCTTGGCTACTCTGGCATGCGCTTCTTTATTTATTCCTGATCCTGTCTATGTATTCGGGTATATAGATGCAAATGAATCAGTTGTTGTTAGACATGATCGCCGCCATTTTGGTCTTGGTTGCTCTGGCAAGCGCTTTTTTTAATTACCGCTTTATTGCGGACAAATATACTGATGCAAGTGAAACAGTCCATGTAAAAATTGGGCGCTGCCATATTGGCCTTGGCTGCTCTGGCAAGCGCTTCTTTATTTAGCCCTGTTCCGCAAACGGATATAATAATACAAGTGAAACAGTCAGTGCGAGAAATGAGCATTGCCATATTGGCCTTGGCTGTTCTGGCAAGCGCGTTTTTTATTTACCCCTTTACCGCGAACGAATATAATGATGCGAGTGAAACAGTAGATACAAAAATTGGACGCTGCCATGTTGGCCTTGCCATATATCATATATAACGCTTTGAATGGGGAACCTGCGGAACGAAAATGAATCATGTATCATATATGATACATGGCTCACATGCAAATTTAAGAATTTGCATTCTTTAATTGGTGTGAGTCTGGAGTGGTAGATTCGGTTGTGATTGTTTACCACCCTAAAAGAACCACACCAGAAACCATAAGAGGTAAATTACCACCTACCAGGTAAGCTAGCTTACATCTTAGAAGTGCTGATAGAAAATTATATGGCTACTTGGAACAACAAAAATAATGCTTGATAGAAACTAAAGTAAAAGTGCGTGCCTACGAAGTACACATGTCAGAAGTGAGACTTCTTTGGCAAAGTAACTTAAGATTTCCGAGACTTTGAGGAAGGAAAAAGGCGAGATACTATTAAATGACGAGTGGCAAATCAATCACGCGTTTCACCTGTCAAAATTTAACCCTCGTACGCCTGAAGAAGTTTCACTTCAATAAGGGAATGGCCGATAATTCTATAGTTTTATTAAATCTCTAAATATATATCTTGTTCAATCGTTAATAAAATAATATTTCATCCATCCGCTGCACTGGTCTAGTGGTTAGTATGTTCGACTACAGACATGAGGTTCGACTCCCGGGTCGGGCGAATTCAAAAACCAATATTGAGTTGTCTATTAAAATTTTCTCAATATTTGCCCGAAGTTGGGAAGTTGACGGTGTGATCCAGCCCCGTGCCTCGGAGAGTACGTTAAGCCGTCGGTCCTACGCCTGATCTCTCACCGGTCGTGTCGGATTCCCGTCACATCGGACTATGAGAGTGAAGGAATAGAGAGTACACTTGTGTACTATGCCTGCCAATCCGCAGTGGAGCAGCGTGAGGAGGCCTGTGCCCAGCAGTGGGCCGTTAATGGGCTGCTATTTACTTTTTTACTTAAGGGAGTGAAATTCAAAGCGTTTATGTATTAAATATACTAAGCATGGTTAAGGTTATCTATAAACTACATGTTCCATATACGATTAAGTTATTTTCATTAAAAAAACTTGCTTTATCCGTAGATAAATAAACTAGACTAGAGAATTCTTTAGAAAGCTTACATAAATGGCACATTATACTTATGAGTATATGCAACCTTGACTATATTCTTAAGCCTTTTTGATCATAAAGTGTAATGTCGGGTAGTACATGATTTGAACTGTTTTCTATTTAAGATTTTCTCAATATTTGCCCGAAGTTGGGAAGTTGGCGGTGTGATCCACCCCCGTGCCTCGGAGAGCACGTTAAGCCGTCGGTCCTGCGCCTGATCTCTCTCCGGTCGTGTCGGATTCCCGTCACATCGGACTATGAGAGTGAAGGAATAGAGAGTGCACTTGTGTACTATGCCTGCCAATCCGCACTGGAGCAGCGTGGTGGGTCTATGCTCTAAAAACCCTCGCTCTTCGGAGTGAGGAGGCCTGTGCCCAGTAGTGGGACGTTAATGGGCTGCTACTTACTTACTTACTTACATGATTTGAAAATGAGGTTGTAATTTTTGCACTGAACGAGTAAAAGTCATGTATCATATGTGATACATGAGGCAGGAAAATGGCTGTGGGAAATTGTGTCATATATAAATTTATAATGCATTGGATATGAAATTGAGGTGATACATTTGAGAGGGAACTTGCGGAACGCAATTGAGTCATGTATCGTATATAAAGTGTTAGGTGAGAAACTAGCAATATGAAATTGGGGCATGTATCATATGTAATACATTGGCGGGAACCCGCGAAATGAAATTTAGTCATGTATCATATATAAAGTATTAGCTGCGGAACTAGCAATATGAAATTGGGGCATGTGTCATATGTGATACATGAGATAGGAAAATGGCGGTGGGAAATTGTGTCATATATAAATTTATAATGCATTGGATAGGAAACCAGCGGTATGAAATTGAGGTGATACATTTGAGAGGGAACTTGCGGAACGCAATTGAGTCATGTGCATACATACATAGCATCACGCCTCATTCCTATAGGGGTAGTCAAAGACAACATCCTTCCACTTGCCACGATCCTTGCATATCTCCTTCGCTTCTTTCATTCTCATTAAACCTTTCATACAAGTTCGTCAGTTTAGAGTACTCTTGACCTGGCCGTTATTTAAAATGTCCTGGATTTGGTCCAGGAACATTCACCTTGGTCTTCCCCTTCCAACTTTCGGATTCACTCTTCACTCATAAATCCTTTTTGTCAGTCTCCTTTCATTCATTCTCTCTACATGCCCAAACCATCTAAGCATACCTTTCTCAATTTTAATCACTACATCTTCTTTTAAACCACAACGTTCTCTTATCTATTTCTTATTCTGTCACTCAGCTTTAATCCACTCATAGTTTTCAACGCTCTCATCTCTACCACATTTATTTTATACTTTTGTGCTTCTTCTGCCATACCCAACTTTCACTACCATACATAAGTGTTGGCACCAACACTCCAGCATGCACTGCCAGTCTAGCCCTTTGAGACACCATCTGGCTATTCATAAAAGCATGCAGAGCACCATTTACCATATTCCCTGCATTCACTCTCCTTTCGATATCACTGTCACATGTTCCATCTTTTGTAAATTTAGATCCCAAGTATACAAATTCTTTCACCTCTTCCACTTGTTCCCCATCTGTCAAGATATTGCCATTCATCATAGATTCATCTCTTTCAAAAAGCATAACCCATACATTCTTTCTTTTGAATCTGTCAAACAGTTATCCATGAATAAGTTGAACAGCCATGGTGACGCAACACATCCTTGTCGAACACCTCTTTCATTTATTCTGACACAAGCACTAGAACCCTCATATCTGACACAGGCACTAGAACCCTCATAGAGAGACTTCAATGCTTGGATCAGACAACCGCTCACCCCATACGTAGATAACGTTGACCACAGCTCATTCCTCACCACTCGTCAGTCACATTTGGTCATGTATCGCATATAATATATTAGATGAGGAAGAAGCGATATGAAATAGGGTCATGTATCATATGTGATACATCAGAAGGAACCTGCGAAACGAAATTGAGTCATGTATCGTATATATCGCATTGGACTGGGAACCGGAAGTATAAAATTAAGCGTTGTATCGTATGAGATGCATCAAATAGGGAATCTGCAAAAAGAAATTGAGTAATGTATGATATATAACGTATTGGTGAGGAAGACAGCGGTGGGAAAATGAGGCATATATCACATGTAATACATTGGATAGGAAACCTGTGGAATGAAATTGAGCCATGTATCATATGTGATACATAGACTAGGGAAACTGCGGTGGTAATTAATAACATTTACTACGCAACGTAAAGCTTATTACTAAAAAACACTCTAATACTTACATACATACATAACATCACGCCTCATTCCCATAAGGGTAGGTACATCCTTCCACTTGCCACGATCTTTGCACATCTCCTTCGCTTCTTTCATTCTCATTAAACCTTTCATACAAGTTCGTCGGTTTAGAGTACTCTTGACCTGACCCTTATTTAAAATGTCCTAGATTTGGTCCAGGAACGTTCGCCTTGGTCTTCCCCTTCCAACTTTCGCATTCACTTTTGACTCATAAATCCTTTTTGTCAGTCTCCTTTCATTCATTCTCTCTACATGCCCAAACCATCTAAGCATACCTTTCTCAATTTTAGTCACTACGTCTTCTTTTATACCACAACGTTCTCTTATCACACTATTTCTCACTCTGTCACTCAGTTTTAATCCACTCATGCTTCTCAACGCTCTCATCTCTACCGCATTTATTTTACTTTTGTGATTCTTCTGCCATACCCAACTTTCACTACCATACATAAGCGTTGGCACCAACACTCCAGCATGCACTGCCAGTCTAGCCCTTTGAGACACCATCTGGCTATTCATAAAGGCGTACAGAGCACCATTTACCATATTCCCTGCATTCACTCTCCTTTCAATATCACTTTCACATGTTCCATCTTTTGTAAATTTAGATCCCAAATATACAAATTCTTTCACCTCTTCCACTTGTTCCCCATCTATCAAATACATGCAAAATTGTCAAGAGTTTGTTTGTTCAAAAGCGTTAATCTCATAAACTACTGGTCCGATTTGAATTGATAGCCCATTTCTCGAGGAAGGCTATAGGCTAATATCATCACGCTCACACTAATAGGAGCGGTGCAACAATGAAAAATGTTGCAAAAATGGGGAAAAATTATTCCTTTCGAGAACTTCCGATGCGCGCGCTGCGTAAACGGTTAAAGTTCTAAAAAAAGTCTGGGACACCATATGTCTATCTTTTAAGGTTAGCTCACTATAATAATCTAAATTTGGCGTTTGATAAACGTTTATTTTTACAACATGTAAAGATGGCAGTGAATCACGCCATGGAAGTTTCCCGCCAATTTATGACAGGTGTCATAAATCCGCGACGACGCCGGCCATAAAACGGCAGTCATTTTGAATTTCCATAGATAATAAACTTGACGACATTAGAACCTCTTTAGAAGAAATAATATTGCGTTATAGAATATTTAACCGATTAAAGAGTCAACTCGTATTTTAGACAAGTTTTTTGTAATCTCAATGATTATATCACTTTTAATTATCAGTATTATATCGGAATGAAAATGTGTTGCTTATACGTCTTTGTTGGTAAAGTGGTAACACTAGCCACGACCGAAGCCTCTCAGTAGTCCAGACTTACACTTATTTAAATAAACGATTATCCCCTTTGACGCGGCGTCACGCGAGCAAAGCTCGACCGATTACGATAATTCTTTTGTTGTTCTATTCATTATAGTCAAGAGAAGGTTATTATAAAAGAAAAAAGTAATAAAGTTACTTACAACATCAGAAAGTTTAAGTAAACTTAACCACCATAGTGATTTTTCAAATGTAACCTCCTTGGTGCTTTTGACAATAAAAACTTTTTAATGTAACCTTATGATGTTTGACATCATTGTCAGACTGACAGATGAGTATATTATGTGTTGTCAAATACATAGTAGTGTTCTTTTTTTTATTTAATGTATTTTTTGTGCATAATTTATTAAAGATATCATCATTTTATTAATTAGGGCTTTTGATAATAAAAACTTTTTAATGTAACCTTATGACGTTTGACATAATTGTCAGTTTGACAGATGAGTATATCATGTGTGTCAAATACATGGTAATGTGTGTTTTTTAATGTTTTAACGTATTTTAGATGCTCCTCATTGGTCTAGTGGTTAGCATGTTCGACTATAGACATGAGGTCCTGGGTTCGAGTCCCGGGTCGGGCCAATTCAAAAATTCAATATTGAGTTTTCTATTTAAGATTTTCTCACTATTTTCCCGAAGTTGGGAAGTTGGCGGTGTGATCCACCCCCGTGCATCGGAGAGCACGTAAAGCCGTCGGTCCTGCGCCCGATCTCTCTCCGGTTGTGTCGGATTACCATCACATCGGACCATGAGAGTGAAGGAATAGAGAGTGCACTTGTGTACTATGCCTGCCAATCCGCAGTGGAGCAGCGTGGTGGGTCTATGCTCTAAAAAACCCTCTCTCTTCGGAGTGAGGAGGCCTGTGCCCAGCAGTGGGACGTTAATGGGCTGCTACTTACTTTTTTTTTACATATATGTTTTTTTATAAAATATAATCATTTTGCACGCCTTTTATAAACAATCAAGATTGTTAGACTGTATCATCACTCAAAATCTCGTATCCATTGGCCATGATCCAAGTGCCCAGTAAATCTACCAAAAAAAGCAGCTGTCTTTATGGTTTAGTTTATGGTATTCGTATGGTGGCAATATAATGTTGAGCCCAGACTTTTAACGTATTTTATCACCATTTTATTAAACCTTTTATCGCTTGTTTTGTCAGCGTTTTATATTAATACGTTTTAACATTGTCTCCTTTTATATATCGTGCTCTGGATTTTATTAACATTGGTATTTGGGTAGACATTTTAAGTGGTCGCTATAAATAGTCACAACTTTATTTGTTAATAGCTAACCCGGCAAACTTCGTACCGTTTCAGAATTGATAAATAAAAAAAAAACAATGATAATTGCAGAATGTTTCAAATTTAGTAAGAAATGTGGTCAAAATTTAACCGAAACAATTCGTAATCAAACGAACGGGACTTTTTTGCATAGATTCCCGCCAATCTCCGTCAAATATTATAGCTGCGTTCAGAAATTGGTGGTTGTCAATGCCAAATGTCAAAAACAAAAGTATATTTTTCAATTTAATCGATTTCTGAACCACTTCTCACTAAACTATTTGTAACAAAAACTATTTCTAATTAAACGACGCGACCTTTACGCATAGATTCCCGCCAATCTCCGTCAAATATTATAGCTGCGTTCAGAAATTGTTAGTTGTCAATGCCAAATGTCAAAAACAAAAGTATATTTTTCAATTTAATCGATTTCTGAACCACTTCTCACTAAACTATTTGTAACAAAAACTATTTCTAATTAAACGACGCGACCTTTACGCATAGATTCCCGCCAATCTCCGTCAAATATTATAGCTGCGTTCAGAAATTGTTAGTTGTCAATGCCAAATGTCAAAAACAAAAGTATATTTTTCAATTTAATCGATTTCTGAACCCCTTCTCACTAAACTATTTGTAACAAAACTATTTGTGACAAAAACTATTTCTAATTAAACGAACGCGACCTTTACGCACAGATTCCCGCCAATCTCCGTCAAATATTACAGCTGCGTTCAGAAATTGTCGGTTGTCAATGTCAAACGTCAAAAACAAAATTAATCGATTTCTGAACGAATTTTAAACCTTCCCAAATAAATGAAGACGTTTAGCCATAAATATATAAATATTCCCTGTGGTTTTCTCTCACTCTGTTACTTGGGCATATGGGCCAAACCCGTTCTTGATGAGCGTCTACAATGCTATAGTTAACTGTGTCAAATTTTAAGTAACTGTGACTTGAATTTCGGTTTCGTAATCAGTAGGTGAGTAATATATCGCTTATATATAGACTAGCTGTTACCCGCGTAGTTCCCTATCCTATAGTAGTATGAGGAAATCAATTATTTAGTGGCCTAAATTACGGAAGGAGTTAAGTCAATTGCGGGTAGTTATATATATCTGAATGTGAAAATATCTCCATATTTTTGTCATTAAAATTTTTGTGTTTTATATAAACAGACGTACAAAAAAAAGAGCTTCTCGGTACGCTCAAAAGCACTTTTGACATAAATCCGTACGTTGGTAACAAATCTACCACCAATTAGGAAAGTTACTCTTTTAAATAGAGTTTTTTTTATGCTACAAGGGTTCTATCGTTTAAAAAATCTACAAAATTACAATATGCCTTTTGTAAAAGAATGTTTTTGACATATTCCTTAAATCTATGTCAAGGCAAATCCAAAAGTAATTGAGGTATTTTGTCAAAAATACGTATATTCAACCCGACAAATGATTTCTGAATATTCGTCACCCTAAAATATGGCATTATTAATATATAAAATGTTAGACATACATAGCATCACGCCTCATTCCCATAGGGGTAGGCGGAGACAACATCCTTCCACTTGCCACATGCCTTGCATATCTCCTTCGCTTCTTTCATTCTCATTAAACCTTTCACACAAGTTCGTCGGTTTAGAGTACTCTTGACCTGGCCGTTACTCAAAATGTCCTGGATTTGGTCTAGGAACGTTCGCCTTGGTCTTCCCCTTCCAACTTTCGCATTCACTCTTCACTCATAAATCCTTTTTGTCAGTCTCCCTTCATTCGATCTCTCTACATGCCTAAACCATCTTAGCATACCTTTCTCAATTTTAGTCACTACGTCTTCTTTTATACCACCACGTTCTCTTATCAGATCATTTCTTACTCTGTCACTCAGTTTTAATCCACTCATGCTTCTCAACGCTCTCATCTATACCGCATTTATTTTACTTTTGTGATTCTTCTCCCATACCCAACTTTCACTACAAGTGTTGGCACCAACAGCATGCCCAGCCAGTCTGGCCATTTGAGACACCATCTGACTATCCATAAAGGCGCGCAGAGCACCATTTACCATATTCCCTGCATTCACTCTCCTTTCAATATCACTTTCACATGTGAATTTAGATCCCAAGTATAAAAATTCTTTCACCTCTTCCACTTGTTCCCCATCTATCAAAATATTGCCATTCATCATAGATTCATCTCGTTCAAAAAGCACAACTTTCGTTTTGCTTACATTCACTTTCATCCCTTCCCTTTCAAAGCTTCATTCATAATATTTACCATCTCCTGTAGCGCATTAGCTGATGACGCAAGTATTACTTGATCATCAGCGTTCTTCTTAACCCATACATACTTTCTTTTAAATCTGTCAAACAAATGTTATATCCAAATATTATTTACGCAATCATACAATTGAATTATAACAAACAAAAGAGGTTTTATTCAATTTCCCCCGCAAAAAGCATAGAGAACAGATAATAAAACGATATCTGATGCACCGCACTATAAAACGCCTTCGAGTGCATCTGACATTGACATATGCCGTTGACATAATGGCAGTTTCGCGCCATTTATTGCGCGGAGGTGTTTCTGAGCGGATTTATTTTAAAAATGGCCGATAATTCTATAGTTTTATTAAATATAAATATATATCTTGTTCAAATGTTCAATCGTTAATAAAATAATATTTCATCCATCGGCTGCAGTTCAAGACTGCCTCATAGGTCTAGTGGTTAGCATGTTCGATTACAGACATGAGGTCTGTATTCTGTCTGAGGGTTTTCTATTTAAGATTTTCTCAATATTTGCCCGAAGTTGGGAAGTTGGAAATGTGATCCACCCCCGTGCATCGGAGAGCACGTTAAGCCGGCGGTCCTGCCCCTGAACTCTCTCCGGTCGTGTCGGATTCCCGTCACATCGGACTATGAGAGTGAAGGAATAGAGAGTGCACTTGTGTTGGGTATAAAAACCCTCTCTCATATGAGTGAGGAGGCCTGTGCCCAGCAGTGGGACGTCAATGGGCTGCTACTGACTGCAGTTCAAATACATCATCGTACTTTTTGGTATTACTTGAAATAAAGAATATTTTGAATTAGATTTCCGTTTTGGTCCTGACCCTGGTCCTGATATGGATATTGATTTAGATTTCTGTTATAATCCTGTTTTTTAATGTAATCCTGAACCTGATCCTGGTCCTTACTATCCTATTGATTTAGATTTTTGATGTTGATCTTGATCCTGGTTTTGATCGTGGTCCTTATCGTGATTTTGATATTGAGCTTTATCTTGGTCTTTATAATGATCTTGATGATGATCTTGATACTAGTCCTGATATAGACATTGATGTTAGTCTTGATCCTTATTTCGATCGGGATTCTGGGCCTGGTCCTGATCTTGGTCATTTGTCCTAGTGGTATTGATTTTGGTCCTTATGCCGATCCTAATATTAATGTCGATTTTTAATGTTGATCTTGATCGTGGTCCTGGCCTGGCTGATGGCCCAGATCCTGATTTTTATTTTGATATTTATCTTAATATTGATCTTGATCCTGAGATTGATTTTGATCTTTATCTTGGTCTTAATATTGATCCTGATGATTATCTTGATCCTAGTACTAGACGTGGGTTTGATCCTTATTTCGAACGTGATTCTAGTACTGGTCCTGATTTTGGTCCTAGACGTGGTGTTGATTTTGGTCCTTATCCCGATCCTAATATTGATGTAGATTTTAATGTTGATCTTGATCCTCGTCCTGGCCTTGATCCTGATTTTTATTTTGATCTTTATCTTAATCCTGATGACGATCTTGATCCTCGTCCTGGCCTTAATCCTGATTTTTATTTTGATATTTATCTTAATATTGAACTTGATCCTAAGATTGATTTTGATCTTTATCTTGGTCTTAATATTGATCCTGATGATGATCTGGATCTTAGTCCTAGACGTTGGTTTGATCCTTATTTCGATCGTGATTCTAGTCCTGGTCCTGATTTTGGTCCTAGACGTTGTATTGATTTTGATCCTTATCCCGATCCTAATATTGATGTAGGTTTTAATGTTGATCTTGATCCTTTTCCTGGCCTTGATCCTGATTTTTATTTTGATCTTTATCTTAATATTAATCCTGATGATGATCTTGATCCTAGTCTTGATATAGACGTTGGTTTGATCTTGATTTCGACCGTGATTCTGGTCCTGGTCCTGATCTTGATCCTAGACGTGGTAATGATTTTGGTCCTTATCCCGATCCTAATATTGATGTAGATTATAACGTTGATCTTGATCCTGGTCCTGGCCTCGATTATGATCCTGATCCTGATATTGATTTTAACATAGGTCTTGATTTTGTTTTGATTTAAATTATTCACCCGATTGGCAAGAAATTTGACACACATATTCCTGTCCCGATTTAAACACTAAGAACCTTAATTCCCACGGAGTCGTGAACTACGCGGGTGTCACCGCTGGAACAACTAGTATGCCTTAAAAATACATTCAACAAATCTGTAGTAAAAACAACGAGCACTCAGCAATTGAGGTGACCTAAGCAAACAGTGGCTTTCGCAGTCAATCAGAGAAATGCGAGCGATTAATGGTTGATAGAAACAGAGAATTTGAATTGAAATTTCTTTGGGTATTGAAAGAGAGTGAGTCGTCACGCTCAGCTACGTAACACACGCGAGAGTAAAGTCTACTAAGCAAGTTGTACTAAATTACTTGACGGTACCGAAATAATTACGCACTGAGGGCTTTAGGAAATCAAATCGGGCATAAGTTTCTTTTAATGAAAAGTGTTCTTGATTTACTATCCAAAACTGGGCTTTTCGATTGCCCAGCAGTGGGACGTCAATTGGCTGCTACTTCCTTTTTTGTATATAGGGAGAGAGGCTTTGTTATCCTAAACTGTGCTTTCCGATTGTCTAAAATAAAATTGTTTGTAGCCCGCCAAGCTAAAGTGGAGCAGCGTGGTGGGTTTAGGATCTAAATACCCTCTTTCATATAAATGAGGAGGTTTTTGTCCGGAATTAAATTGCTATCTAAAACTGTGCTTTCCGATTGTGTAAAATGCAATTGTTTGTATTCCGCCAAGCTAAAGTAGAACAGCGTGGTGGGTTTATGATCTAAATACCCTCTTTCGTTTAACTGAGGAGCTTTTTGCCCAGCAGCACTTTGCAATCCAAAACTGTGCCTTTCGATTGTGTAAAATGCAATTGTTTGTATTCCGCCAAGCTTAAGTGGAGCAGCGTGGTGGGTTTATGGTCTAAATACCCTCTTTCATATAATTGAGGAGGTTTTAGTCCGGAATTACATTGCTATCTAAAACTGAGCTTTTCGATTGTCTAAAATATAATTGTTTGTAGCCCGCCAAGCTAAAGTAGAGCAGCGTGGTGGGTTTATGATCTAAAAACCCTCTGTCGTATAAGTGAGGAGGTTTTTTCCCAGCAGTACTTTGGTATCTTAAACTGTGCTTTTCGATTGTGTAAAATGCAATTGTTTGTAGCCCGCCAAGCTAAAGTGGAGCAGCGTGGTGGGTTTATGATCTAAATACCCTCTTTCGTATAATTGAGAAGGTTTTTGTCCGGAATTACATTGCTATCTAAAACGGTGCTTTTCGATTGTGTAAAATGCAATTGTTTCTAGCCCGCCAAGCTAAAGTGGAGCAGCGTGGTGGGTTTATGATCTAAATACCCTCTTTCATATAACTGAGGAGGTTTTTGTCCGGAATTACATTGCCATTTAAAATTGTGCTTTTCGATTGTGTAAAATGCAATTGTTTGTATTCCGACAAGCTTAAGTGGAGCAGCGTGGTGGGTTTATGATTTAGACCCTCTTTCGTATAAATGAGGAGGTTTTTGACCGGAATTACATTGCTATCTAAAACTGTGCTTTCCGATTGTGTAAAATGCAATTGTTTGTAGCCCACCAAGCTAAAGTGGAGCAGCGTGGTGGGTTTATGATCTAAATACCCTCTTTCATATAACTGAGGAGGTTTTTGACCGGAATTAAATTGCTATCTAAAACTGTGCTTTTCGATTGTGTAAAATGCAATTGTTTGTAGCCCGCCAAGCTAAGGTGGAGCAGCGTGGTGGGTTATATTGCGATAATTAGAGAGCAAGGGTCAAACGATCAAATGGCTATAAATGGTTTGTACATTTCGGTGTGGGAGAGCTTGGATTATTGCAAGCTGACAAGGCGGTACTTATTTCGCACTTAACGAGCCCTTAGAGGTTTCTCTTTGTATGCACTTCGCGTAGAGTAATGTGAGCACAGAGCTTGCGTAGGTTAACGTTAGAAAGCTTTGTGTTATCTGTGTATTTTTAATGTATATTCTCTTCTCTAGTACAGAGTAAGAGAATACACTTTAGTGTATACTTATTTGCCACACTTCACTCGTACGTCCAATCGCTGTGCCACCGCTTGTTAAATCTCTGATATCTTATAAGATATCCACACGAATTTAAAGCTGTTAAAGGCAATTTTGATCTACGTAAATTATATTTTACTATACATAACGTACAATACTGATTACTAGAGCGTAGGGTACGAAAAGGCGGTCTTATTGTAAAGTAGAGATTTATAACGCTTGAGCATTTGCTTCTCTAACAGAGAGAGTGAGAAAATACACTTTGGTGTATATTTAAAATGTTACTGTCACGCCAACCACTGTGCCTCCGTTTGTTAAATCTCTGATACCATCTAAGATATCCAATCAAATTAAATACTGTTAAGGGCAGTTTAGGTCTACATAAACTATATTTTACTATACTTAACAAAGAATACCGAAAATATACAGATTCACTTGAGCATAAGGTACAAAAGGGCGGTCTTATTGCTAAGTAGGTATATCTGCCAGGTTACGTTAGGTTTAGAGAGATTTTGTTATGAAAAGGGGTGGGTGGTTTAAAATGTTACTTTGCCAAACTCGGTGCCAAACGCGAGTGTACGTACGTTCTGCCAACCGCTGTGCCATCGCTAGTTAAATCTCTGATATTTCCTAATATATCCATTCAAATGAAATAATTTTAGAAAAAGGCGGTCTTATCGCTAAGTAACGATTTCTACCAAACAACCTTAGGTTTAGGGATTTTTTATGAAATAGACCTGGTGGGTTCAAAATTGCATTTTTTAATGTCTGAATTTGGACTCATGGGAGGCTTCGGTCGTGACTATCTAGAAACCTACCAGGCAAGTAAAAAAAATTGCGTTCCAAAACGATTCTGTGTAGAAACCATGACCTTTTCATCAGTTTAAAGCGTTACCATCACTGTTCATCTTTAGACTGTAACATCACTTACCATCAGGTGATATAGATAAGGAGGCTTCGGCCGTGGCTAGTTACTACCTTATCAACAAACGAAACTAAATCCGCTCTTGTACTATACTGGTTAACGCATAGTACAAGAGCGCAAATGTTTATGTTGCCTACCCATTCATTGTATAGCAGCCTGGTGGGTCTATACTCTAAAACCCTATTCCCCCTACGAGATGTGCTGCTTATTACGTATTTTATACTATGCTGTTTAAAAGACATGCCTCATCGAAGTTACCATCTCAGACTGTATCACCACTTACCACCAAATGAAACAGTCATGCGCTAATCTGTCAGAATATTAAAAAAAAACAACTCCGTAAGTCGGTAAGTACGATAACCTCTGTAATAAAATTACTCTGTACGGCTGAGACGGGCTCGAATTCACTCGTTTGATTTTTGCAAAGTTCTGGTCAAGCGGTGTAACGGTTAGGGGTGTTGTGTTACCGATGAAAAATATGTCGATAAATATTTTTGTTGTGAAACTTCTTTTGGTGTATGAGGGTAAAATATTTACGGATGAAACGCGTGATTAGCGTCACGGTCACGATGATGTTCAGCGTTATTTTAATGCCAATTCGTTTGAAGGTTAGGTGGTTTTAATATTTACAAATAAAAATGTCGCATTTTAAATATCCATGAAATATTTCACAAATTTTAAATTCAAAACAAAATTTAATTCATGTTTTGTAATATTAAACAAAAATTTTTGTTTACAATTAGTTAATTCAGATTTGTATTAATTTTCGACACTTTTCTAAGTTTAATGAGAATTAAATTCATTAAATTCCTAACATATCTCCCTTTTTCTCCTCTGTAACTCTCGGAAATCCAAATTTTAGATTTGTGTAAATATAAACGAGACTTAAAAATTGGTTTGCAAAAGAAGTTTCACTTCTGACGCACGCAATTTTGACGATCCATCATGTTAGTACAGCTATAAATGGAACGAGTTTGGTAAAAAAGAATTATTTTACTTTAAAAAAAACCAATTGTCGTCGTCTCAACCAATAGACGTCCACTGCTGGAAGAAGGTCTCTCTTAATGAATTCCAATGGGCCCGATCTTGGGCTGCTTGTATCCAGCTGCTGCAGTCTGGTCTGCCGTCTATAGTTACGAGGCCGCTTCTCTAGCACTTTCGGGCCCCAACGTCCATTGGTTTTGTGAACTATGTGCCCTGCCCATTGCCACTTCAGTTTTGCAATTCGGTAGGCTACGTCGGTGACTTTAGTTCTCCTACGGATCTCCTTATTTCTGATTGGATCACGTAGAGAAACCCTGAGCATAGCCCTCTCCATTGCCCGCTGAGTGACTCTGAGCCTTCTTACTAGGATCATTGTCAGCGGCCATGTCACGGAACCATATGTAATGGATGAAAAGACGTCACGTAGTTTACCGAACTCTTTTTCAAAGTTGGAACTACCTTATTGGATCTTGCGTCTCAGTTAAACGTACTAGTCTACAACTGGGACGAAACATGGATGTTTGTCATGATTTAGGTCTTATCCATGTTTATTTTAAGGCCCACCTGTTGAGACACTCTGCAGAGGTCATGGAGCATTGGATTGAGATCTTCCAGAGTCTGTACCATTATGACTCGACAAATAAATAATATCTTTATCGATATATCGAAAAACGCCCCTCTCTAATCATAAGTGGCTTAGTTACCAACACAAGTGCCAAAGAGCGAGTCAATGCGGGCGAGCTACGAACAAAAGAAGGATTACGTACACCCGAAAAAAGATTAGCGAAAATACCGACTTCTGCTGTTTTTTTTTGTACTCGTTAACCGATCAGCTAAAAGGTCCTACCCGCATATTGTATTTTTCTAGTTTCGTTTATTTTCTAAGAGCAAAACTTCAAAGGCAGCCGATTAGGAGACGCAATTTACCGTGACGTCTGCTGTAAGTTATCTTATATCTTTTATATTATCCAAAAGATTTGAATGCTGTTTTCAGCAATAGATAGAGCGATTCAAGAGGAAGGTTTATATGTATAATACATATATATTATAATACAGAAAATATGTTAAATTCAAAGATTTGTAATATAATGTCGTATATCATAAAGTGTTACATTATAGCACGTTTTGAAGTGAAACTTCTTTAGGCGCACGAGTAGCGTAGCGTCACAAAGATGTGCAGCGTTTGAAGGTTAGGTCGTTTTAATAATCACAATTAACACGTGGCATTTTTATTTACAATTCACACTTTTAATATTTTAATGACAATCAAATTTCTAATATATCTTTCTTTTTTTTTTTAAGTCATACTGTTGTTTTTGACATAGACAAGATTTATTACTTGTATAATGTATAGATTGGAAGTCCTTGCCAAAAGTCGCGATTGAAAAAAAAAACTAGTCTATGGTTTCCGCGCCATTACTTGCCCATTGAGCCGAACGCGAGATTTTCAAATTTCGAACATCTCGACACGCAAAATGGCGTCGCGTGTCAAACTGTAAACAGACAGTCTACGAGAAATGATCTCGAGATTTTTACGACATTATTTATACGGCAGTGGAAATACTCTCTATAAACGAGGAAAACATTTATTAATAACAAATCTTAAGATCCTTTCCTCCAATATCCCTCAGTGCCAGAAAAACAAAGTCTTCGAAGCTCAAAGTCACACAGCGTGCGATGGAGAGGGCTATGCTTGGAGTTTCTCTACGCGATCGAATCAGAACTGAGGAGATGACCCACCAAAGTCGCCGACAGAGTCCTAAAAATCACGAAGCTGAGGTGGCAATGGGCGGGGTAAATAAGCCGACGAACCGATGGACATTGGAGTCCGAAGGTGCTGTAATGGCGACCCCGCACTAGGTGGACCGACGACATAAAGAGGGTCGCTGGCAGATGCTGTAGCCAGGCGGCTCAAGATCCAACATACTGGGCATTATTAGGTGAGACTGTCCAGCAGTTCCACCAGTCCATCGATTGAAGTGAGTGAGTGAGAGAATAACAAATTAGAAGCACTAGCATATTAGCCTGCGGATTGGTTGTTCTTTGTTGCTGCAATAAAAGAGGGTCTCTAATTGGCATATTGTGATCGTTATCTCGTCGTTGATTGGTTGTTTTGTGGTTTAAAAGTTTGATGACCGCAAAGCAAGTGTGAGATGAGAATGTGAATAAAATTTTATAGTCAAAGCAATGTTTTGTCGATATATTTCAACGAATATATATCTCGCTTTCACACAAAAACTACTGGACCGATTTCAAAAATTTTAACACCATTAGAGAGCTGCATTTTCACTGAGTGACATATGTTATATTACTTTTTCAAAAAAATAGGGATCCCTAATAAAAATGCATTAATATAACCCAAGGTGTGCAAAAATTGGCCACAAAAAATCTTTAATCGCATGCGCTGCGAAAACTATTGATGATAGAACAAAAGAATGTTCTACAATATTATAGAACGTATTGATATCTACAAAAAAGTCCGCAATACTATATATCTAACTACTGTAGTTATGCCACTATAACTACTTATAAGTGCCAACAATAATCAAACCATTTAAAAGATAATAATGTTATATTTGTATATCAGTCCAAAATCGATAACTATGCGATTGAAACCGCATGGCGTTGTTAGTTTATTATAATTTCTTTAATAATGTACGTTGTGAAAAAAAACAATGTTTTCCCGCGCAAAGTGCTGTCAAAAGGCGGCCATCTTGGCTTATGGGTGCGTTCCTTTATCACCACGCTTGACAGCGCATAATGTGAAAAATGCGCGGAGGTTAAATACGTTGTCTGACAATACATAAATTATGAGCGTCAAATAGGGTTCTTTGTGGTATCTGCGATATCTATTTTCCTGTTTATTCGGATGGAAAGGTTATTTTTTTGTTGGTCACGGGGAAGTACGATTAATGTCCGCACCCAGTGTTGCCATGTCATAATTTCATTAGAATAGCCTTGAGCTACATATTTTAGTTTACGGAACAATTGGAAGGCGTTTAAAGCCCCCAAAACTCATGTTTTATTAATTAGTGTATTTAGTAAATTTAGTTTTAGTGAGCATTTTCATTTAGAATTAATCGAGCGTATGGTTTTTGAGATCTTTTGATATGCAAGTGGTAGTTTTATGCATATATCCTGTCGCTTCAATCGATGGACGTCCACAGCTGGACATAGGTCTCACGAAATGATGCCCACAAGGCCCGATCTGGCGTCGGTCCACCTTGTGGGGTCGCCACTCCAACACCTTCGGGCCCCAACGGCCATCGGACTATATGCCCCGCCCATTGCCACTTCAGGTTCGCGATTCGTAGGGCTATGTCGGTGACTTTGGTTCTGCTACGGATCTCCTCATTTCTGATTTGATCGCGTAGAGAAACTCCGAGCATAGCCCTCTTCATCGCACGCTGAGTGACTCTTTAGAATGAGGTCCATAGTCAGCGACCACGTTTTGGGGCCGTAGGTCATCACTGGCAGCGCATATATCCTGAGCTGGTGGAAAATACTCATGTTTTACTTCTAAACTAACCTTTTTTGGTAATTATAAATAAAAAAAATTACAAAAAAAGTACTGCTTTCAAAACAAACTCTTACAAATATATTAATATGCTCTGAAAAGTAAATCATTGCGTATTCTTTTTTAGAGTTGATGGTATTCTTATATTTGGAGTCGGTGTCAGCCAAGGTACCTACTTACACAGCTATAGGCCGGAGCTGCCAAGTGGACACGCGGGACACACCTAGCGTCGCTGACGCCGACTCCAAGAATACGAAGAACTCTAAAAAAGAATACGCAATTATTTTTTACTTTTTAGAGCATATTAATATATTTATTAGTTTGTTTTAAAGACGGTTCTTTTTTTTTTTGTTAAAATTTTATTTATTTCTAAACTAACCTTTTTGGTAATAAAAAACTAAGCTCTATTGGTTTTTTTTGCTAAAAAAAGGCTAAAAGAAACTAATTTAACTTTAAGGGTGTGGTATTTTTTATTTTATAATAATAATAACTAAAAATTCGTCATGTCTGTAGATGCGGTGGCGTTACTACATAGTAAGTAAAAGTAACAGCCTATTAACGTCCCACTGCTGGGCACAGGCCTCCTCACTCCAAGGAGCGAGGGTTTTTAGAGGATAGACCCACCACGCTGCTCCACTGCGGAATGGCAGGCATAGTACACAAGTGCACTCTCTATTCCTTCACTCTCAAAGTCCGATGTGACGGGAATCCCACACGATCGGCGACAGATCAGGCGCAGGACCGACGGCTTAACGTGCTCTCCGAGGCACGGGGGTGGATCACACCGCCAACTTCCCAACTTCGGGCAAATATTGAGAAAATCTTAACCCGACCCAGGAATCGAACCCAGGACCTCATGTCTGTAGTCAAACATGCTAACCACTAGACCAATGAGGCAGGCAGGCAGGTTACTACATAAGCACCAATAAATTCATTAAACACCCAGGTTTCAATTCCGAGAAATGAATCTCCTAAAAGATATTTTAATAAATGATTGAAGATCCCCGGTTCTAAGTATTCGTTTACAATTATTTTTATTTCGCAAGTAATCTCCCGCTGCTTTCTTGTAATATTAAAATGATATATTGTAATGCTCGGTTATTTATCCACTCCGCTATCACCAGTCCTTTATATGATAATCGAGCACATTACTAATACTCAACATCCTCCCCCCCCTCCCTTCCCCCGTCTACCAGCGCTTTATACATAATACACCTTATAAATATTGCAATGCAGCAACAAACGTAAGCTCATTGCCATTTGATTACAAACAGTCACATATTCTGCCAAAAATGGCACCCTTGCTGTAAGCCGTTGAGGAGTTCCATTGATTTAGCTGCGACAATTACTTGACCATACTAACGTTACGGTAGGTGCCTCTTATATCCGGATAGCCTATTAAAGATTCTGCCGATTATCGTTAATTTGCTCCTAAGAATTGAAGAGTTCCGTTTGTCATGGATCCCACGATCAAAACCTAACCAAACTCTCATCAAACAACCTTGGAAGTATATCCTTTCCAATAAAAGACGAATCATCGAAATCGGTTGACGCAAATTAAAGACATACGGTTTTCTCATGGATGACATCATCAGAACTGGACCCAAAAGAGTGGGATCCTAGGACAAGCACCACCTTTCATATAAAAAAAATGATTCCTGAAGATCGGTTCACCCAGTTGGGAGATATGAGGTAACAAACATGCTACAAAAACTGACCAAAACAACCCTTTTTTGAAGTCGGTTAAAAATGACACCCGACTGAGTTTGTTGTGGGTTCTTCTCGGAACAGGGCGCCAAAGAACCCTCGTTGCTTTAGATCTTTAATTATCATGACTCAAAAGTGCTGTAAAAGCGTACTTGAATAAAGAATATTTGAATTGGAATATATTGATAGGCTCGTTGACACAATGGTAGAAGTGGACCCGGGTTCGATTCCCAGCTGAAATTAACCTCCTAAACTTCTTAGGAGAAAGATAACTATTACGACAACGACACGACAGACAGATAAATATTTTATTAATGTTGAACTTAATTAAACTACGTTTTGGATAACTACTTCTGCTTTATGACTTATCAGATGCTATGTTTTCATTTCTACATATACCCACATTTTAGGAGAGAGTTAAAAGCTGAGGAAATCTAGTTTTGTTTAATTACTCATCACTCATCATATTCATTTCTACATATTCTTACGGGATAGGAAACTACGCGGATAAGCAGCTGGGGAAATCTAGTTTTGCTTTATGACTTATTCTTCACTATGTATTCATTTCTACATATACTTACGGGATAAGAAACTATGCAAAGAAATAGCCGGAAGCAGCTGGTTTTGCTTTGCGACTTATTCTTCTCTATGTATTTATTTCTACATATACCCACGGGATAAGAAACTACGCAGAGAAATAGCCGGAAGCGGCTAGTTTTGCTTTACGACTTATTCTTCACCATGTATTTATTTCTACATATACCCACGGGATAAGAAACTACACGAGTTAATAGCTGGGAAAGTCTAGTTATTCTTTACGATTTATTCTTTACTATGTATTCATTTCTACATATCCCGACGGTATAGGAAACTACGCAAGTTAGCAGCTGGAGAAATCTAGTTTTGCTTTATGAATAATTGGTTACTATGTATTCATTTCTACATATACTTACGGGATAAGAAACTACGCAAAGAAATAGCCGGAAGCAGCTGGTTTCGCTTTGCGACTTATTCTTCTCTATGTATTTATTTCTACATATACCCACGGGATAAGAAATTACGAGGGTTAACAGGTGGGGATACCTAGTTTTACTGTATGAGTTGTCGGTTACTATGTATTCATTTCTACATATCTCTACGGGATAAAAAACTACGCAGAGAAACAGCTAGGAACAGCTAGATTAGTTTTACGACTTATTGGTTGCTATGTACTCATTTCTACATATCCCCTACGGGATAGAAAACTGCTAGTTTTGATTTAAAAAATGTGAATCATCCTTTAATTAACACTTTTAACACCCTCTATATCGTCTAGGGCTAAAAGTGAAACGTCATTATAAACCTCGCTCTATATTACTTTAAAGATAACGTCAATAGATAAAAAAACTACCTTTTCGGATAGGGATGCACAGATAATGGTTAAAAAAAGATTAAAAAACCTTTTAAAAGGCTCTCGGACGTTACTCGATTCGTCTTTGAACTTCTATCAATTGTATCCTTCTAACTAAAGTCATTCATGACAATATACTAGTACAGATAATCGCGTAGTTCCATATCCCGTGGGAATATGAAAAATTGTGCACTAAAGGCTGGTCCTAGTTGTTTCTAGTGTGCTATCTTGTGGGGATATGTGGAAATGAATACATAGCAACCTATAAGTCATAAAGCAAACCTAGCGGTTCTCAGTAGTATCCCAGCGTAGTTTCCTATCCCGTGGGGATATGTTGAAATCAATACATAACCACCGATAAGTCATAAAGCAAACCTAGCAGTTCTCCGTAGCATCCCAGCGTAGTTTCATATCCCGTGGGTATATGTTGAAATGAATACATAGCAACCGATAAGTCATAAAGAAAACAAGCTGTTCCTAGAAGCGAACCCGCGTTGGTTCCTATCCCGTGGGGATATGAAGAAATCAATACATAGTAGCTGATTAGTCATAAAGCAAACCTAATTGTTCTCAGTAGTATCCCAGCGTAGTTTCCTATCCCGTGGGTATATGTTGAAATGAATACATAGCAACCGATAAGTCATAAAGAAAACAAGCTGTTCCTAGAAGCCAACCCGCGTTGGTTCCTATCCCGTGGGGATATGAAGAAATCAATACATAGTAGCTGATTAGTCATAAAGAAAACCTAGCTGTTCTCAGTTGTTAACCCGCGTTGGTTCCTATCCAGTGGGGACATGTAGAAATGAATACATAGTAACTGATAAGTTATAAAGCAAAACTAGCTATTCCTAGCTGTTAACCCGTGTATTTTCCTATCCCGTGGGGATATGTAGAAATATATACATAGTAAAGAATAAGTCCTAAAGCAAAACCAGATTTCCCTAGCTGTTAGCCTGTGTAGTTTCCTATCCCGTGGGTATACTTACAAAGCTCTCGTCACGCATTCATCAGCTTATTCCCCAATTCAAGCGTAAAGAAGTTTTACTTCAAAATATATATGACGAAATGATCATTTTAATTGTCATCATAACTCCCAATCAGTGTAGCGACAAACAGACGGACAGACAGAATTTATAGCCACCAATTAGGTGGTATGAGATTTTATCAGTTTCTCTGATTGTTAGTTGGAATAACAAAGCTATAGAGAAGCCTATTTTTAATTGATTTTATTACTTTTTTAAATGAGACAGTTGTTTAAGGCTCGTTTTATTAAAAATACGTTTTAACGCGGAAACTGTATAAGTTGTTAGGAGAGGCTTCCGAAAACGAAGACAGATGCTAGTACTAATGACACCTTTGCTGATGGGATGAAAAAAATCGCTCCTGTTTTAAAAAAATCATATTTTCCCACAGCTAAATGTAACGGAAGTTTCATAAAAAATATATTACTTTACTAAAAAAAAACAACCAGCATTGAAACTCAAAATTAAAACAGCTAACGTCTAGCACGGGTCAACGACCTCTCGCATAAGATTAGGCGCGCTGGCAACTTGCCTTTTAACGTATAAACACCTACCTTCTATCTCCTTTCTTTGACGGTTTCCCTATACGTTGGGTTGACTGGAAGAGATCGCTAAATAGCGATAAGACCGCCCATTGTACACTAGAATTATTTTAAGTTAAGTCATTGTATTTTTTTTTGTGGTGTTCAATAATGCATACTATCTATTTTTTTATCTATTGGTGCATTTATCTGTACTAACATGCTAGAGAGTAAATAATGCTAATAAAACATTTTAAAAACATGATTTTTAAAGTCAAAATCGATTGTTTTCTGTTCCATCATCAAAGTTGTCATTGGTACTATCATCTGTCTTCGTTTTCGGAAGCGGTCTCCTAACACCTTGTATATGGTAGTCGATATTGAATGTGAATAAGCTGTTACGCTTGGCTATGTAACGATTGCGAGAGTAAAAATACGTTTGGACGTGAGAACTATGTTCGTGTACCTATAGCAGTGGGTATTGAATGCTATTAAGCTGTCACGATCGGCCTTGTAACGCTCGTGATAAAGTCGAAAGAAAGAAAATCGAAGCGTCAGTTTGTTCGGGTTTATCTCTGAAACCCGTAGACCGATACTGACGAGACTTTCACTATCAGATAGATGATGTTTTCAGGAATAACTGAGACTACATTTATTTTAGAAAAAGTGTTTATCTATAAGTGTGTGCGTTTGACCATAAAAAGGTTTATCTTCCGGTAAGATGCTGTGTGGTAACATAAAAGCTAAATTGCCTTTAAATTATTAGCTCATGTTTACTCTACGCTGATAATCAAGTAATACTTGATACTTATCATCCGCTAATGAGCTACAGTTGATTGTAAATATTATGAATGAAGCTTTGAAAGGGAAAGGAATGAAAGTGAATGTAAACAAAACGAAAGTTATGCTTTTTGAAAGAGATGAATCTATGTTGAATGGCAATATCTTGATAGATGGGGAACAAGTGGAAGAGGTGAAAGAATTTTTATACTTGGGATCTAAATTTACAGAAGATAGAACATGTGAAAGTGATATTGAAAGGAGAGTGAATGCAGGGAACATGGTAAATGGTGCTCTACACGCCTTTATGAATAACCAGATGGTGTCTAAAAGAGCTAGACTGGCTGTGCATGCAGAAGTGTTGGTGCCAACACTTATGTATGGTAGTGAAAATTGTGTATGACAGAAGAATCACAAAAGTAAAATAAATACGGTAGAGATGAGAGCGTTGAGAAGTATGAGTGGGTTGAAATTGAGTGACAAAGTAACAAATAGTGTGATAAGAGAACGATGTGGTATAAAAGAAGATGCAGTGACAAAAATTGAGAAAGGTATGTTTAGATGGTTTGGGCATGTAGAGAGAATTAATGAAAGGAGACTGACAAAAAGGATTTATTTAAGGAGTTTAGAGTGAATGCGAAAGGTGGAAGGGGAAGACCAAGGCGTTCATGGACCAAATCCAGGACATTATACGTAAGGTCAAATAAGGGGCAGGTCAAGAGTACTCTAAACCGACGAACTTGTATAAAGGGTTCAATGAGAATGAAAGAAGCGAAGGAGAAATGCAGGGATCGTGGCAAGTGGAAGGACGTGGTCTCTGCCTACCCCAAAGGGAATGAGGCGTGATCATTTTGTACTGTATCATCACATATCATCAGATGTGTTCACAGTCAAGCGTTAACCTAAAAAAAATACTTCAAAAAGGTATTTGGAATTACGCGGATAATAAGGTGTGGAATAATTGTGAAATTTAACATGTTAATACGTCTCGAAGTATCTCTCTGTTCTCACCACGTCTATGTTGTAAGGATGCGGTGGTGACGTTTTTTTTATTATTTCTCCGCATTTTATTTCGTGTATAAAACATTTATTTAACCCTTTTTTACCGAAGCGTTGTCAGAAATGACTCTATTAATATGATCGTTTGGGGACTTTCGGGATTTTACGGTGTTTACTTTTATTTCTAATTTTTACGGCTTCGGATTCCGGCCCTTTCTGTGTACTGGAGTTTGAATTAAATGTCTTTGCGTATGACTTTATTAATTCTTAGTAAAATATTCGATCATAATTAATTAAAATTATAAGTTTGAACATTATTAAGTCACTATTTCGTTCGTATGAAAGAAAAACTTAACAAAGTTACGTTTAACATCAGTAATTTTAAGTAAGTAAGTAAGTACCAGCCCATTAACGTCCCACTGCTGGACACAGGCCTCCTCGCTCCGAGCATTGACCCACCACGCTGCTACACTACGGATTGGCATGTGACGAGAATCCCACACCACCGGAGAGAGATCAGGCGCAGGACCGACGGCTTAACGTGCTCTCCGAGGCACGGGGGTGGATCACACTGCCAACTTCCCAACTTCCGGCGAATATTGAGAAAATCTTAATAGAAAACTCAATATTGATTTTTGAATCGGTCAGACCCGGGACTCGAACCCAGGACCTCACGTCTGTAGTCGAACATGCTAACCACTAGACCAATGAGGCAGCAATTTTAAGTAAACTACTTATTAAATAGTAGCATTTCTATTTTAATTCACAATATTGCACTTTTAAGTATATGTATAATTTTATATAGATATATATTTATTTGGCGTTTGGGAAGTTACGCCAGATATTTTCGTCTGATAACCCTCAGTGCCTGAAGACCAAAGTCTTCGAACAGTGCGTGTTGCCAGTGATGACCTACGGTTCTGAGACATGGTCGCTGACTATGGGCCTCATGCGGAAGCTCAGAGTCACTCAGCGTGCGATGGAGAGGGCTATGCTCGGAGTTTCTCTACGTGATCGAATCAGAAATGAAGAGATCCGTAGTAGAACCAGAGTCACCGACATAGTCCTGCGAATCGCGAACCTGAAGTGGCAATGGGCGGGGCACATAGTCCGAAGGACCGATGGACGTTGGGGGCCAAAGGTGCTGGAGTGGCGACCCCGCACCGGACGGCGCAGTGTAGGGAGACCCCCCACAAGGTGGACCGACGACATAAAGAGGGTCGCCGGTAGCCGCTGGAGCCAGGCGGCACCAGACCGGGCCTTGTGGACGTCATTACGTGAGACCTATGTCCAGCAGTGGACGTCCATCGGTTGAGGCGACGACGACGATATATTTATTTTTATCGTATCTAAAATATATTTGTTTTTAAAACCTCCATTTTCCCTTATTTTTAAATAACTCTTGTCGCCAAAGGTTGTCTGGAAGAGATTGCTTATAGCAATAAGACCGCCTTTGCACGCCATATTAGATTCTTTCTTTGTGTATTTACGTGTGCAATAAAGTCAAATAAATAAACTTAACCACCATAGTGACTTTTCTAATGTAAACCTCTTTATTACATTTGACAGTATAAAACCTTTTTAATGTCACCTTATGAACGTCATAATTGTCACGTTGACAGATGAGTATATATGTTTTTTATTGATTTTATATATTTTTTTCATGCATAATTTTATTTAATTATATTTTAGTTTTATTTGGTTTATCTAGCTTTATATTCTAATTGTTTAAAACTTTCACGTCTTTTAAAATGTGTTTTATAAATTCCATAATTGTTTTTTTTTTTAATCTTTGTAAATTCGTTTTTTTCTTTGTGTATTTACGTGTGCATTAGATAGTGGTTTTCTTAATATAACCTCCTTAGTGCTTTTGACTATATAGCACCTTTGACATAATTGTCACTTTGACAGCTGATTATATATACGTATGTGTATCAAACATAAGGTAGTGTGAGTAATATTATTGTTGATTTAATGTATTTTTATGCATAATTATATTCTTATATTAATTAAACTGTAATATATTGTCGGAATGGGGTAGTCTGTGGAGCGCTAGGGCCATCTGTCTATCGGTGTGCGACAGAGTCAATAGTGGCAGTCCGGCGGACTTCTCACGGTAGTTCTCGTGTGACGCTCCGCCGGAGCGGTCGACTGTTGAAACTGTCGCGTTCCTAGCTATTATCATTAATGAGTTTGTGTAAATTGATATCGGGAACAATAAGTGATTGAACATTATAATCTGAGTTAATTAATCAAGTGTTTGATTGCACCAACATTAACCACCAACGCCCACAGTATGGAAATTGAATTATTGATGCCATTAATGACGATGTCGGCGGAGAACCCTACGCCCCTGTACTTTAAGCCCTTTCTTCTGTCTTATTGTATCATGTTTATATATTATATATCTTAAATATTATTATTGTGCACTCCTTCTCTATATAAACTATAAGTTCTGTAATTTCATACTCCTCCGTTAGCCCAATTTTCGTAAAAAGGGGTACAAAGTTCTTGCATCACTTATTACTATAAAGATACAACATTACTCACAGATACTACTATATCTAACAACTATATAACTAGAATCTAATTACTACAACAAAAAAAGACACCAAACATACTATTTTCTAGACGAAATACGAACCTTTCGTCGCATCTGCAATGCATCAGTGTGTTAACCCTCCAATTGTATAGACCGTACTTTTTCTCCATTCCACCGATCCAGAATGGGCATCTGAGGTCATGGACCCTGCAGCATCTGTCAGTCCTGGTATATGCACCCAACTGCGAGTACCGGGTCGCGGAGTAACCCTTACCGCACCACTTTGTCCCCGGCACCCGTAGCAACTCCATCGAATCGCGTTTTCTTCTGTCAATTTATCCGCAAAATAATTAGATACTTGTAAAGTTCCATTAAAAATACACCGAGGTATATAAACAGCGAAGATTTTGCATGTCTACGTAACAAGGAATAAAAAGCTACGAACATCGGGATGCGGGGTATCCCTTACGGCAACACTTTGTCTCTGGCACCCGTAGCAGCTCCATCGAGTTTAAAATTTATTAAAAGATACTAAGGCATATTAACAATGACTTCTTTTGCATATCAAATTAAAAAGAAATCCAAAAATTAGCATTTTCTGTCAATTTATCCGCAAAATAATTAGATACTTGTAAAATTCCATTAAAAATACACCGATGTATATAAACAGCGACGATTTTGCATGTCTACGTATCAAGGAATAAAGATCTACGTATTAGGCTGCGGGGTAACACTTAACGCAACACCTTATCACTGGCACCCGTTCTATCTCCATCGAGTTTAAAATTTATCAAAAGATACTAAGGCATATTAACTGACTTCATTTGCATATCAAATTAAAAAGAAATCAAAAAAGAAACATTTTCTGTTAATTTATTCGTGTAAAATTTTGATTATCTTAGATAGAGAACGACTTCACTTAGATTACAATAAAAATACAAAAACAACGACTTCTTTTGCACTTACAAGTTACAAAAAATCTAGCAATTTCTACAAGTGATTCTTGTGACCAATAGATAGATACGAACATTTAGTTTTAGGGAACCGCATCACTTTATCCCCGGCACCCGTAGTAACTCCCTCGAATCGTGTTTTTTTCTGTCAATTTATCCGCAAAATAACTAAATTCTTGTAAAATTCCATTAAAAATACATCGATGTATGTTAACAGAGACGTTTTTTGCATTAAAAAAATATAAACAGCGACTTCTTTTGCATGTCTACGTAACAAGAAATAAAGAGCTACGAACATTGGGCTGCGGGGTAACCCTTACGGCAACACTTTGTCTCTGGCACCCGTAGCAGCTCCATCGAGTTTAAAATTTATTAAAAGATACTAAGGTATATTAACTGACTTTTGCATATCAAATTAAAAAGAAATCCAAAAATTAGCATTTTCTGTCAATTTATCCGCAAAATAATTACATTCTTGTAAAATTCCATTGAAAATACACCGAGGTATATAAACAGCGACGATTTTGCATGTCTACGTAACAAGGAATAAAGATCTACGTATAAGGCTGCGGGGTAATCCTTACGGCAACACTTTGTCTCTGGCACCCGTAGCAGCTCCATCGAGTTTAAAATTTATTAAAAGATACTAAGGCATATTAACAATGACTTCTTTTGCATATCAAATATAAAAAATAAACATTTTCTGTTAATTTATTCGTGTAAAATTTAGATTATCTTAGATAAAGAGAGAGCCTCAGTTATATTCTAATAAAAATACAAAACCAAGGACTTCTATTGCATTTACAAGTTAGAAAAAGTCTAGCTTCTAGGTAGATAGGCATATCGGCCTTGTTTTGCATGTCAAAATAAAAAGAGATTCAAAAATTAGCATTTTCTGTCAATTTATCCGCAAACAAATTAGATTCTTGTACAATTCCATTGAAAATACATCGATGTATATTAACAGAGACGTTTTTTGCATTAAAAAATATAAACAGCGACTTCTTTTGCATTTCTACGTAACAAGAAATAAAGAGCTACGAATATCGGGCTGCGGGGTAATCCTTACAGCAACACTTTGTCTCTAGCACCCGTAGCAGCTCCATCGACATATTAACAGTGACTTCTTTTCCATATCAAAATAAAAAGAGATGCAAATATAAGCATTTCCTGTTAATTTATTCGTGTAAAGTCTTTTGCATGTCAAAATAAAAAGAGATCCAAAAATTAGCATTTTCTGTCAATTTATCCGCAAAATAATTAGATTCTTGTAAAATTCCATTAAAAATACACCGAGGTATAAAAACAGCGACGATTTTGCATGTCTACGTAACAAGGAATAAAAAGCTACGAATATCGCGTTTCGGGGTAACCTTAACACTTTGTCTCTGGCACCCGTTGTATCTCCATCGAGTGGCATATTAACTGACTGCATATCAAATTAAAAAGGGATCCTAAAATAAGCATTTTCTGTTACTTTATACGCGTAAAATTTAGATTATCACAGATAAACAGCGACTTCTCTCAGATTCTAAGAAAAATACAAATATAACGACTTCTTTTGCACTTATAAGTTAGTAAAAATCTAGCAATTTCTACAAGTGATTCTTGTGACCAATAGATAGATAGATATGAACATAGAGTTTTAGGGAACCGCATCACTTTGTCCCTGGCACCATCGTATCGCGCTTTTTCTGTCTATTTATCCGCAAAATAGTAAGATTCTTGTAACATTCTGAGGTATTTTAACAGCTACGCTTTTTGCATTAAAAAAATTGATATATCTCCAACGAGTGGTTAAAATTTGTTAGAAGATACGCCGAGGCATATTAACTGACTTCTTTTGCATATCAAATTAAAAAGAGATCCAAAAATAAACATTTTCTGTTAATTTATTCGTATAAAACTTAGATTATTTTAGATAGAGAATCGCTTCTCTTAAGTTATAGTAAAAATACAAAAACAACGACTTGTTTTGCACTTAAAATATACAAAAAATCTAGCAATTTCTGAAAGTGGTTCTTGTGACTAATAGATAGGGAACCGCATCACTTTATCGCGCTTTTTCTGTCATCGTTGTTTATCGGCATAATAGTTAGATTCTTTAATTATTATATTAGAAATACACTGAGGTTCATTAACAGCGACGCTTTTTGCATAAGATAAACAGCGACTTCTTTTGCATGTCTACGTAACAAGAAATAAAGAGCTACGAATATTGGGCTCCGGAGTAACCCTTACCGCAACACTTTATCTCTGGCACCCTTAGTTGTTCCATCGAGTGGTTAAAATTTATGAAAAGGTGTTAAAGCATATTAACTGGCTTTTTTTGCAAATCAAATTAAAAAGAGATCCAAAAATAAGCATTTTCTGTAAATTTACTCATGTAAAATTTAGATTATCTTAATTAGAGAGCGACTTCCTTCAGATTCTAATAAAAATACAAAAACCGACTTCTTTTGCACTTACACGTTAGAATAAATCTAGCTATTCCTAGAAATGATTCCTGTGACCAAATATATAGATATGAACATTGAGTTTTAAGGAACCGCGTCACTTTGTCCCCGGCACCCGTAGCAATTTTATCAAAACGCGTTTTTTTCTGTCAATTTATCTGAAAAATAGTTAGTTTCTCGTAACATACCGAGTTTTTTGACATTTTTAAATACGTTATATCTTTGAATGGAATGTGCTATTTTAATAATTAAAAAAATATTTTACTAGTATTGAAACGGTCTTTAATAAAATATCATTTAATATGACAAGGATTAATACAGAGGTATGAATAATATGGTTTGAAAATTGTCGGTGCTTTTATTAACTTGTAAAATGTAAAAAGGGTTTTTGTGGTAGCATAACTACAGTAGTTGGACATATGGAAATACAGACTTTTTTGTAGGTATTAATACCTTCTATAATACTGTAGAACATTTTTTCGTGCTATCATCAATAGTTGTTGCAGCGCACGCGAAAACATATTGTTCGTTTCACACCTTGAGTTAAAAGGTAAGTAGCAGCCCATTAATGCCCCACTGCTGGGCACAGGCCTTCTCGCTCATATGAGAGAGGGTTTTAGAGCACTGCGGATTGGTAGGCACAGTACACACATGTACTCTCTATTCCTTCACTCTCATAATCCGACGTGAAGGCAATCAGACACAATCGGAGAGAGAGATCAGGCGCAGGGCCGACGGCTTAAAGTGCTCTCTGAGGCACGGGGGTTGATCACACCGCCAAATTTTTTCTAACTTCGGGCAAATATTGAGAAAATAGGAAACTCAATATCGATTTCGAATTGGCCCGTCCCAGGACTTGAACCTAGGACCGCATGTCTGTAGTCGAACATGCTAACCACCAGACCGATGAGGCAGTCCACCTTGGGTTATATTAATGCATTTCTACAACAACTACTTAACACCACCGCATTAAGTTACAAAAAATCTAGCGATTTCTACAAGTGATTCATGTGACCAATAGACAGATACGAACATTGAGTTTTAAGAAACCGCATCACTTTGTCCTTGGCACCCGTAGAAGCTCCATCGATTCACGTTTTTTTCTGTCAATTTATCTCTAAAATTTTTACATTGTAATACACATAAAGAGCGACTTCCTTTGCATGTCTATGTAACAAGAAATAAGAGCTACGAATATCGGGCAGCAGAGTAACCCATACCACTTTGCCCCCGCACCCGTTACTACATTTTTCTTCAGTTTCACCTAAAAAGTGTAGCTTTTAATTTAATCTTGTAAAAAAAAATATCAGATGTTTAATTTGAGTATATATCATATAATAAATACAAAATATTCAACACGATTGAACAAATAAACAGGAAAACTCCATGTGATCAATAAAAAGTAAAGATAATTACGTTATTTTTTACAAACTCAACAATAATTATTGTCAAAGACCCTGAATAACGAATATGCGCCTTAAAAAACTTACAACTAAGCGTTTATGTACATATCTTGTTGATTATTATATTATTATGGCTATATCTCCAATTATATCATGTTATTACTTAACTGGTTTGTTACAAAGTTGTAATATCCCATTTAGATATAAAAGAACTTAGTGTTTGTTTAAAAGAAGATAGATAGATCAAAGCAAGGTTTATAACAAAAAAATAAAGTGTAGCATAAATATAACGCTCAACAATATAACGAGTTTCTCGATTTAACGAATTATCCATACGATACGATGGCTAGAGAAGAGGCGGTCTTACCGCAATAATAAGTAATGTAAAATATACCTTTACCGTAACTACACCACGAAGCAGCGCGAAAGACTATATCTTCACACAATTGTTCCGCACGTTAAAGTTGCCTCGTACTGCATAACATTTCGTAACATTTTACATTATTGCAGGCGCTGTTATTGGTCTTTATTTAACGATTCATAACCTTTATGTAATGTATCCTATCCCCAATTTATTCTCCAATTTTATTTCACTCTTTTTGAGTCAGTTATTTTCGCTGTGAAATGCTTTTATACACAAACACCGACCAACGGATCAGGAGTGTGAGACTGCCAGTAGAAAGTCTCCAAGCAAAATCCAGCGGAAACCTCTTCATCCATTAGGCACGGATGAATCCGACTGAGGACTCACAGAGGCTAGAGATTTTACGCAAGGGAGCCTTTTAACCCGTCTTCTCACGCAGTGTATAACCTACGACGATTTTACTGTCGTGATCGTTACATAGCGAAGCGTGACAGCTCAGTTTAATTCAATACCAGCTATACAAGGTGTTGCGGGACCGCTTTGGAAAAGGAAGACAGATAATAGTACTAATGACAACTTCGATGATGGGACGAAAAAATATCGATCCTGATTACTCTTTTACATGTACACCGGCGCAGGCCGCGTGCGGTCAATGACCCGAGCGTCAGCTAATTGTGTTCAATACTAGAGTTGCATCAGAAATTCTTGGTTGTTAGTGTCAAATGTCAAAAACAAATGAAAAAAAACAAAAGCATTCTTTTTTATTTTAATTTATTACAATGGGTCGAATATCAAATTTTCGAGCTTCAAAACCAAAAGTACATATAAAAAAAACTACTTTTAAATATAATTCATTCTAAACGACGGGACAAACGTCAAATGTTGGACAGATAGGATTGGTTTCTAAGGGAAAGCGAAATTACTAAAAAAACTAACAATAAAACACAATCAGCTGACGCTCGGGTCAACGACCGCACGCGGACAGCGTCGGTATGCGTGTAAAAGAAACGACTAAATTGAGCAAAATTGCGAAAAATTCCTCGCCGCGCCTTTTGAACGCACGGGTCTACGCTGACGCCGTCCAGTCGTTGACCCGAGCTTCAGCTGATTATGTTTCACTGTTGGATTTTTTTTGTTAATTAATGTATTTTTTACGAAGTTGTCGTTTCATTTAGCCGTACATACAAAATAGATTGTGAATAATGCAAATAAAACGTTTATAAAATATGATTTTTTTTAATGAGGATCAAGTTTTTCCGTCCCATCATCAATGGTGAAGTTAGTACTATCGTCTGTCTTCGTTTCCGTTAGCGGTCTCTTACAATAACCCTTGCATTGGGTCAATTTGATATTCTACACTCTATCAGTAAAGCATCTCTCACGTTAGCACGCTTCCACCTTTGACTGTATCTCCACTTATTATCAGAGTTTACAGTCCACTCTACACTCTATGGTTTGAGGTCAATGACCTCGATCCAAAAGCGACCACCAACGAACTCTTTTTATTTGTCAAACAGTCGTTAAAAGTGAAATTTGAATCTGTCACTTTATCGATTGCTATAAATGACGTAACACTCACTTATTGATTTATTGGGGACAAAATTTTTTATTGAGAAATATAAATACTATAACGTTTGTTATTCTATAGATATATGACAACACTGATATCTCTGAAATGTTGGGAGATATTGAGGCAACACTTAAAAATACAAACAATCATGGTGTAATATTACGAAATGTTATGCAATACGAGGTAATTTTAACAGGCGGAACAATTGTATGAGTCTTTCGAGCTGTATTCCGTCAAGTAATTATTAGTATCGTGCTTTATATCTTTTGAATGGAATGTCCGATTTTAATAAAATATCATTTAATAGGGTAAAGATTAATACAGAGGTGGGAATAATATGGTTTGATTATTGTCGGTGCTTTTATTAACTTTTAAAATGCAAAAAAGTAGTTATAGTGGCGTAACTACAGCAGTTGGACATATGGTATTGTAGACTTTTTTGTAGATATTAATACGTCCTATAATATTATAGAATATTATTTTGTTCTATCATCAATAGTCTCCTCGGCGTATGCGATGACAGATTTATTGTGTCCAATTTTTCCATACCTTGGGTTACATTACCATATTTATTAAAATCAAAATTAAAATATTCTTTATTCAACTTAAAAAGCACTTCTGAATCATCAGTAGCAAATCTAAAACTGATTGCGAGATCTTATTACAAATGCGTATGCATATCCTGGCAAATAATTTCTGAACCTTCTTCACTCTAAAATATGGCATTACAAGTGAGTTTTAATTTCTAGTATCAAAATTGTGCGTTACGCTCCTTTTGCTGTATAAATGAATATTATCACGGATATATAAAATGATCGATAATAACGGTTCTGAGACGTGGTCGCTGACTGTGGGCCTCATGCGGAAGCTCAGAGTCACTCAGCGTGCGATGGAGCAGGCTAGGAAGAGATCCGTAGTAGTACCAGAGTCACCGACATAGTCCTGCGAATCGCGAACCTGATGTGGCAATGGGCGGAGCACGTTGGGGGCCAAAGGTGCTGGAGTGGCGACCCCGCACCGCATGCCCAGTGTAGGGAAACCCCCCACAAGGTGGACCGACGACAAAGAGGGTCGCCGGTAGCCACTGGAGCCAGGCGGCGCAAGATCGGGCCTTGTGGACGTCATTACGTGAGACCATATGTCCAGCAGTGGACATAGGTCTCACGTGTTATTCAATATATATTGAGACGGTACTGTGAGAATTGATGTTTCGTTGAATTTATCTCTCAAGGAAACGCGAGATCCCAATTGATAAATTGCGCGTATTGCTCTTTTGTACACATTTTGGCATTTCCAACATCAGTGTATTGTCTAACTTTTCTAACAGAACAATGCCGCAGAACTAAGTTTTCTTGCCAGAGTCTTAATATGGGCACCCCACTGAAGCCACGACTCTAATGTTATACCTAATAATCCTGTAGATTTAACTTACTCTACAGGATGATCATTAATTTGAATATTTGTACAAATTTCTTTTGCATTTGGCAAACTGAATTCAACATACTTAGTTTTTGCCGAGTTTAATACTATATTATTAACTGAAAACCAATGTGAGACAAGTGACAGGATAGCAATTGCATCGTCAAAATTTTCCATATCAATTTTAAATATCAAGGATGTGTCATCAGTAAATAGCACTATATCACCTTTGTCTTTTACATGGTACGCTAAATCATTTTTATATATTAAGAATAGAAAAGGTCCAAGTATTGATCCTTGTGGGACACCCATGTGATACTATCGACTCAACTGCATTTTAGAACACCTTTTGAACTATATTTTGAAGATACGAGCTCAACACATTAAGAGTTCCCCCCTAAACCATAGACATAATTTCCTTGCCCTAATCCCATTAGGTGGTGTCGGCACAGTTTCCTTTCGCCACTTCACTCGTATCAGCTGTCATTTGTACATTCATACTCCTTACACACATATCCTGTTTCACACAGTTTATCCACACTTTTTTACATGGATATCCTCCCTTCTCATGACTTGTCCATACCAGGATAGCCCTCCACTCCTTAACTTCTCGGTCACGGGTGCTACTTTCATACTTCCTCTAATATTCTCATTCCTAATCTTGCATGCAATTTCCTTACATTCTTCCCTATGGTGGCCCAGCACTCTGATCCGTACAGGACGATAGGTCTTACAATCGTCTTATATATATTGCCCTTTAGTTTTAGGGGCATTCAGGCATCGCAAATAGTTCCCCAGACTTACCACCACTTCATCCAACCTGCATTTATCCTGTTAGTAACATCGTGGTCAATATCGCCGTCATTTTGGAAGATAGAGACGAGGAAAATCGAATGAGACTCGAAGAGCTTCACCTAAGACAATCGAAGAAAAACTGGATGGATCCCCAAAATCACAGAACAGATGTTCTGTTTTGGTCCTTCGCACCATACACGTCGGGGCACCATTTATGGCGCATTGAGTATAAAAAGAGACTACATATTGACGACCGTTTATTGCGAAGTACAAAAACACACTGAAGTTTATGAATTTACAATAGTTTAGCTTTGATGAACAAAGACTAATTAAACAGATATATTAAATGACAATGTCGATGTGCATACGGCACAGTGACTCAGTTTACGTAAAAGAGTGCTATGTTCTACACAATCAAAAGCCTTGGATAGATCACTGAATATTTCTAATAGTTAGATAAAGATATATACGATATCTTAACTTAAATTAGATTTGGTGTGCAATAGATAGCGATGTTTTCCAGTGAATCCTTCGGTTAAGGCCATTACAAAAAGGAGAGAGAGAAGGTAGATGGTGTTAATATAAACGCCAGCTGTTTCGTATACATCGCGAAAGGAAAAGGTTTATCGTATTTCCAATTAATTGGACTATGATAATGATATTTGTGACAGTGATCATTTTTGGCTCATAGATCCAACTCCTGAGCCTCTATTTTACGAAGCTATTACGTATCAGAATTTCAAGTCAATCGTGCGAATAGTCTTGGTGATTTCATAAGTCTATGGCGCAACGGGTGTATAACAGACTTTTTGATTGAAGACCATTCATTACGAAGTACTGATCATTATGAATTTACAATAAGTTTAACTTTAATAACTAAAGACGTAAATATCTTTGGGCATACGGCACAAGTCAATGAGTGATAATGTTTTTGTCGTTTCATGATTCAGTGAGAGTATGGGGTAATCTTAGTGTCGGTCTACGTTGCGAAAAGAATCTGTGTGCCAAATTTCAATTCGATCGCGCGAATAGTCATGATGATTTCATGATAAGTCAGTTATGAGTATTCGCTCATATATGTCGACCCCATCGGAATTTGTAGTAAACCTTTCATAGTGTACGTATACGTCGTAAACCAACATATATCCTAAATTACAAACCAATATAGCAATTTTGAAATGAAATTTCTGATTTTTTGATTGATCTCAACAAATCTCTTCGTTTATCGTGAATCATGAATGCATATTATATATTGCGTATATACAAATCACCCGTAATCTGTAATCAACCCATGTCAAACAGTAACCAAGCCCAGGCGTCCCAAAAAAGCCCAAAAAAAACAAAATAAAAAAAAACAAACCTCCTATCGCATCGGCAATGCGAGACCGTGAACGGAGTGAAGTTGAAATACCCGAATCTTCTTTTGAATGCTCCGATGTTCACACGACAGTTGTCATGTGCTCTACAGCATCTATCTTCTTTTCTGTCTGTGCCTAACTCGTTGTAACTCTGCGCCAACTGTCCAGCGCCACACCATTTCGTTCCCGGCAATATGAAATTCTCTCTGAGCGACCTGCGCGACCTGTCATTCGTGTCTATGGTTAAAATGGCGCCAACTATGACAGCGGCAAAAGCGTTAGATATACAGCCCCAAAAAGACAACGTATCTACCATAATTTCCCCATGAATATGTAAAATTAATTATGAATGTGCTTTGAAATGGTGCAATATTTATTATTTTATTCTTACTGAGTAATTTGTGCGACCTGTCATCCGTGTCTATGGATAAAATGGCGCCAACTATGACAGCGGCAAAAGCGTTAGATATACAACCTCAAAAAAAACTTATCTACCATTATGTACCCATAAATATTTAAAGTTATTTATTTAGTTATGAAGGTGCTATGAAATGTTGCAATATTTATGATTATCTTGTTCTTAGTAATTTGTGCGACCTGTCATCCGTGTCTATGGTTAAAATGGCGCCAACTATGACAGCGGCAAAAGCGTTAGATATACAACCCAAAAAAAAAAACGTATCTACCACTGTTTCAACATAAATATTTAAAATTTTTATGAATGTGCTTTGAAATGGTGCAATATTTATTATTTTATTCTTACTGAGTAATTTGTGCGACCTGTCATCCGTGTCTATGGTTAAAATGGCGCCAACTTTGACAGCAGAAAAAGCGTTAGACTTACAACCCCAAAAAGAAAACGTATCTACCATAATTTCCTCATGAATATTTAAAATTAGTTATGAATGTGCTTTGAAATGGTGCAATATTTATTATTTTATTCTTACTGAGTAATTTGTGCGACCTGTCAACCGTGTCTATGGTTAAAATGGCGCCAACTTTGACAGCGGAAAAAGCGTTAGACTTACAACCCCAAAAAGAAAACGTATCTAGCATAATTTCCCCATGAATATTTAAAATTAGTTATGAATGTGCTTTGAAATGGTGCAATATTTATTAATTCATTCTTACTGAGTAATTTGTGCGACCTGTCAACCGTGTCTATGGTTAAAATGGCGCCAACTACGACAGTGGCAAAAGCGTTAGATTTACAATTCCAAAAAGAACACGTATCTACCATAATTTCCCCATGAATATTTACAATTATTTAGTTTTAAAGGTGCTTTGAAATGTTGGAATATTTATGATTATTTAGTTCTTACTTAGTAATTTGTGGCGTCAACTATGACAGCGGTAGTAAAGTATGCAAAATTCGAATATATTTACCAAAACTTCCTCATGCATATTTCTAAGTAATTAAAATTATTTATACAAGAACGCATTATATAATTCTCTTTGAATCTAGAGCTGTCAAACATGTCTATGGTTAAAATGGCGCCAATTATAATAATGGCGAAAGCGTTAGACGTACAGCCTTTTGACATCATTTATCTGCCACAACTTCCCCACAAATATTTAAAATTATTTAACTATGAATGTGTTATGCTACATAAATATTTATTAATATTAAATTACGTATAGCACGTAGCCACCTTTGCGACCTGTCACCCTTGTCTATGGTTTAAATGGAGTCTATGGCGTAAGACGTACTTACATCACATTCAGTTTTTGCAAAAACAAAGATATATTCTTATAATGCTGACAGGTTAGCACCTAACTGCGATTACACCTGATGGTAATTGATGGTAGTATATTTTAAAATTGGAAGCGTGCTAACTTGGTAAGAGAAACTTTCTGCAAAGCATCGTACTGCAATGCATTTTTTTTTCTTAGAGGCAATATTGCTGCAAATTAGCCGAGGCTTCCCCCCAATCCAGTCTCAGTGAAATTAGCTGTATTCTACCACCAATCAATCCAGTCTCAGACAAATCAACCGAAGCCTTCCACCAACCCAGTCTCAGACATATCAGCTGAAGTCTTCCACCAATTCATTCCCAGACAAATCAACCGAAGCCTTCCACCAATTGAGTCTCACATAAATCAACCGAAGCCTTCCACCAATTCATTCTCAGACAAATTAGCTGAAGCCTCCCACCAATTCAGTCTCAGACAAATTAAGCGAGGCCTCCCACCAATCCAGTCTCAGACATATCAACCGAAGCCTTCCACCAATTCATTCTCAGACAAATCAACCGAAGCCTTCCACCAATTGAGTCCCAGACAAATTAGCTAAGGCTTCCTACCAATCCAGTCTCAGACAAATTAGGCAAAGCCTTCCACCAATCCAATCTCAGACAAATCAAGCGAATCCTTCCACCAATCGAGTCTCAGATAAATCAACCGAAGCCTTCCACCAATTCATTCTCAGACAAATTAGGCAAAGCCTTTCATCAATCCAATCTCAGACAAATCAACCGAAGCCTTCCACCAATCGAGTCTCAGATAAATCAACCGAAGCCTTCCACCAATCGAGTTTCAGATAAATCAACCGAAGCCTTCCACCAATTCATTCTCAGACAAATTAGCTAAAGCCTCCCACCATTTCAGTCTCAGACAAATAAGGCAAAGTCTTCCATCAATCCAATCTCAGACAAATCAACTGAAGCCTCCCACCAATCCATTCACCGACAAATTAGCCAAAGCCTCCCTCCAATTAATTCTCAGACAAATCATCCGAAGCCTTCCATCAATCCAGTCTCAGTCAAATCACCCGAATCCTTCCAACAATCCAGTCTCAGACATATCAACTGAAGCCTTCCACCAATTCATTCTCAGACAAATCAGCCGAAACCTTCCATCAGTCCAGTCTCAGACATATCAACTGAAGCCTTCCACCAATTCATTCTCAGACAAATCAGCCGAAGCCTTCCACCAATCCAGTCTCAGACATATCAAGCGAAGCCTTCCACCAATTCATTCTCAGACAAATTAAGCGAAGCCTCCCAACAATTCATTCTCAGACAAATCAGCAGAGGCCTCCCACCAATCCAGTCTCAGACATATCAACCGAAGCCTTCCACCAGTTCATTCTCAGACAAATAAGCCGAAGCCTTCCACCAATCCAGTCTCAGACATATCAAGCGAAGCCTTCCACCAATTCATTCTCAGACAAATTAAGCGAAGCCTCCCAACAATTCATTCTCAGACAAATCAGCAGAGGCCTCCCACCAATCCAGTCTCAGACATATCAACCGAAGCCTTCCACCAGTTCATTCTCAGACAAATAAGCCGAAGCCTTCCACCAATCCAGTCTCAGACATATCAAGCGAAGCCTTCCACCAATTCATTCTCAGACAAATTAAGCGAAGCCTCCCAACAATTTAATCTCAGACAAATTAGTCCAAGCCTCCCACCAACCAAGACTTAGGAATGTAATCAAGGATCTGCGTTAGCGAAGTGAGTACTAGAACCACTGAGACATTCCCAAAACATAATTGGCCTCTCTAAATTTTTTTAGTACCACCTTTTTTATTAATTTAAAAAAACGTTATGTTTTAGATACAAGTTGACCGTTTATACGTAGGGTTCGTCGATATATTTATACAATAATGTATGAAATTTTGATTTAATTTCATAACGTGAGCGTATTCCAAAGCTAGGTAATAGTTTGTGAGCACAAAGTATAAAGTGTGCTTCCGCTGTTTGATCGCTTATATCTTCTAAAATACTCAACGGATTTTGATGCAGTTTCCAGCAATAGATAGAGCGATTCCAGAGGAAAGTTTTACATATATAATACATATATATTATAATACAGAAAATAAGAGAAATTCAAACAATTGTAACGTGATGTCGTAACAAACAAACAAAGATCTATACAAAATGGTATATGTCTATCTCTAAAAGATAACTCACAGTGACCGTTTTTATCTTTTACATATAACAAAAAGATATGTGTTATTCACCAAGCTATTTTATACAATACGGTATTATTCTTAACCAATTGAATGTTTCACGTAGATAGAAACAGCATTTTATTAGAATGGATATCTTAGGAGATATTAGAGATTTAAGAAGCGGAGGTACAGCGATGGCAAAGTTACATAAGCATCAAATATATTATCCTACGTCATTTTGATCTAAGACGTTGCGTAATAAAATTAAATACAATCATTTTTTTTTTTAATTATTCATAAGTCACTCCAGTCAAAGGTCTACCTATTCTTCTCGTAATTAATTATATACTGCTATAATGGTTTCTATAATTATAATTTAATGTCATTATTTTTTATAAAAAAAACACATATTTAATATTACTAAAGGCTTTACTGTAATGTCACCTGATGGTAAGTGATAGCACAGTCTAAGATGTAAGCGTCTACATCGCGAAATGTTTGTCGGCCTCGCTGGCGCAGTGGTGCGAGTATTCGCTTTGCTAGCTGAGGTACCGGATTCGATCCCCGGTTCTAATTTGTCTGAGTCTGGACTGGTGGGAGGCTTCGGCCGTGGCTAGTTACCACCCTACCAGCAAAAACGTACCGTCAAACAAAGAGATTTGTGTTCCGGTACGATGCTGTGTAGAAACCGTAAGGGGTATATCTCCTCTTAACAGATTAGCGCGTTTCCATCTTAGACTGTATCATCACTTACCATCAGGTGAGATCACAGTCAAGCGCTAATCTGTCAGCAATAAAAAAAAAAATATAGATGTGGAATCTCAAGTCAGTCGAATGTTTAGTTTTAGAGTTTTCATTTTGCTTTTGTACACTCCATTTCTATGATGAATAGGGGGAAATCCGTTCTTAGTGAGCGTCTACGTCGTTAAATATACACATATGTAGAGTTTCCAGTCAATTGCGTTAATATTTTGAGAAATCTTTATGAGCGTCTACATCGCGAAATGGAATACGTATATAGAATTTCAAGTTAAGGGCGAGTTGTTTTCCGCTTATATGAGGAAACCATTCTTAGTGAGCGTCTACGTCAGGAAAGGAATGTACATTTAAATTTCAAATCAATCGACTGTACAGTTTTATTGGTCTCGCGATCAATTGCTGTGAAAAATCCGTTCTCAGTGAGCGTCTACGTTATCAAATAAAAGCTAGGTCAAGTCAATCGCGCTAATATTTTATCAAGTTGTTTCTATAGGTTCGAATGGGAATATTGGGAAAACCGTCCTTAGTGAGCGTCTACATCGTGAATTTAATATGTATATGGAATTCCAAATGAATCAAATGAATAATTTAGGTGATCTCGTGACGAGTGAGTTATAATTTTTCGCTTGTGCAATCCTTTCTCATGGGAGAATAGCGAAACTGTTCTTAGTGAGCGTCTACGTAACCAAATAATCACGTATGCTGAATTTCCAGTCCATCGCACTAGTAGTTTTGGATATCTCGTGATGAATCAGTGAGCTAGTACGTGTGATCGGATATCCATTCTTAGTGAGCGACTACATCGCAGAATTTTAAGTCTATTAAATGAATAGTTTTGGTGATGTCGTGATCAGATCCCTTTCTCTCTCTCTCTATTTTTATGAGAATAGGAGAAAAACCGTTCTCAGTGAGCGTCTACGTTGTCAAATAAAAACTATATCAAGTCAATTGCGCTAATACTTTGTCCAGTGTTTTCTGTGGGTTTCTAAGGGGATTTTGGGAAAACCGTTCTTAGTGACCGTTTACATCGCGAAGTTGATATGTATGTTGAATCCCAAGTCAATGGAATAAATAGTATTAGTGATCTCGTGCCGAGTGAGTTATAATTTTTCGCTTATGCATTTCTTTCACATGGGAGAATAGGAAAACCGTTCTCAGTAAGCGTCTATGTCGCGAAAAATCACATATACTGAATTTCAAGTCCATCGAACAAGTACTTTTGGATATATCGTGATGAATCAGTGAGTTAGTGCGTATGAAGGGATATCCATTCTCAGTGAACGTCTTCATCGCAGTTTTGGAGATTTCGTGATAACATATCTTTCTGTCAATTGCTCCATCCCTATCATCGAGATATTCATAAAAATAGATTACTAAAAAAGGACAAGAATAAAACACAAATAGCTGACGCTCGGGTCAATGCGTTCGCTCACTTCAGTCGTTTCTTTTAAACGCGTGCCGACACTGGACGCGTGCGGTCCTTGACCCGAGCATCAGCTAGTTGTGTTTAATTGTTGCTTTTTTTATGGAACTATCTTTTTGTTTAGCTGTACTAATAAGATGGAGCCTAAAATGCCAATAAAACGTGTTATTCGTCATCATCAAAAGTGTCATTAGTACTGTCATCCGTCTTCGTTTACCACTAACACCTTGTATAAGAAATTTTACAACAGTTATATATATTGTAATAGAAATGATGCTTTCATAGTGATATTATTAGTCACAAGTAAATATCTGTGCGAAGTGCGAAAGAAGTCGTTGCGTTTAAGAATAATATAAAATATAAAAAAAATAAAGTATTTGTTCGCGCGACGTTTTGTATTCTAATTAGAATAAAATGTAGACATTATAATGTATTTATTTCGGAATAAATCCATATTCTAATATTAATATTGTTTAAATTATTTTTAAATATATATATAACACTTAGAATCTATGTCAATATACATATATTTATGGATATATATAAAAGAACAGTCCAAAAAGATCAAAATATGCACTATTGTATATTTTAAAAAAAGAAGATATAGTTTATTAAATAACATTAAAAAAATAACAGTAAAATTTACTTTTGAACAAGATGGACGCCATCTTGTCACACACAAAATGGCGTCGTAAGGTTAAGGATTACATATTATATTTATTATCTGAACAATAATAGTGTTTTATTTTGTTGATTAAATTGAGAGTATATCTTTTTATTATTAAATAACATTAAATTTATTTATATTAATAACAATATTTTATATTAAATTACTTTCGAACATGATGGACGCCATCTTGACACACACAAAATGGCGTCTATATGGTTTGGAATTACATAGTTTATTTATTATTTGTACGATTAATTGTGTTTTATTTTGTTATATTAATTAAGAGAATATCTTTTTATTATTAAATAACAGTAAAATTTATTGTAAAAAATGTTTTTTAATAAATTACTTTCGAACAAGATGGACCCTATCTTGTCACACAAAATGGCGTCATTAAGGTTTGAAATTACATATTTTATTTATTATCTGTACGAATAAATCAAAATTGGAGTGGTTTATTTTGTGATTAAAAATTAATACCTAATTCAATTAAGAGATTACCTTTTTATTATTAAATAATAGGAAAATTTATTGTAAAACATATTTTTTTAATAAATTCCTTTTGAGCGAGATTGCGTCCATCTTGTTCTGAAAGATTTTAATTGTATATTTTATTTAACATATATACAGATAAATAAATTTAGTATAGTTTTTTAATTTCAAATTAACACCGTTTATCTAAACATATAAGTAAAATCTGGATCTACTGTGTTGATTATGCTCTGGGTTCTAGTCATTTCAATATAAATGAAGTGTTGCCGTTGTAAAAAAATCTCGTTTGAGTAAAATATTTGGTTTTTTGTATACAATAAAGGGAGAATGTGAAAAAGGGATTTATCGTTGGTGTAGGGTATATCGACATTTTTATAAGATATCGATTGATACAGTATCGCGTCAGCTTTCTTACGCGATGGACGTCATGCAAAAAAGTCGCTGCATTTGAACATAAACACACAAAGCGTCGCGTTTACAATTGAATTTGTTAAAAGCACACATAATTTATTAGTGCATTGATAGGAAAATTTTATTGTTCTGTTAATAATCAAAAAGCTCTCTTCTAAATGTATGATGAAAAACATTCTCGCTTAAAAAATAATAATAAAGAGAAAGGTCAATGAATTAATAATAAAATAAAGTAGTCAAGAGTGAGTCGTGCCACGTACAATATAGTGTTCGATAATTCGTAAATTTCTTACAATTTTACAAGGATCTTTAATAATAATAACTTTTTTTTAAAGTTACTAATTAATTTGTTCCATTACTTGTTAAGTTGTAAAACCTAATTCGCCTTTTTAATTCATTATGCTTTTATTTATAAAAGCTTTTCTTATAAACAAAACAAGATACGTAATTATTTAATTGAACCCAGTGTTGCCAATATTTTATCATTTTTTTACGATTTTAATTGAAAAAAAAAATTATTTTATTTTAATTACTACTTTTTGCCTTTAAACAATAATAACTATCTAACAGCGGAATAGCTTTAATGTTTTTAATCGAAAAAAATTATACTTTTTAATTTATTGATAATAATACCAAAATTGTTTTTTAAAAAAGAACAAATGAAATCCAAACATCACCATAGAATTGCCAATCAACTGACGTTTCAAACATTCTAGTAATTTTACCGCTCTGGGCTCTAGGCCTTTTTTAACATTTTTATATATATTGAAGTAAATGTAATTGTTTTTCATAGTTAATTTTCTAATATTTTATAGAAATATTTTTTTTGTTAAATTGAATTATATGTGTACATAATTTTACCGCTTTGGACTCTAGGCCTTTTAATAAATTTTAATATGTTAATAGGTAAAGTTCTTAAGTTTTTTTTTTATTTATTTTATACAATTAATCAGATATATAGAAATAAGAAGATGGAAAATGTAAATGTTAAAACAACAAACGTTACAGGAGAGTGCTTTTTGATATTTATTATAATAAATAACAACTGACCTTTGTAAACTGTTTTCGTTTAATTTATTTCTATTCGCCATCATATATGTCAACTCTTGATGCCTTTCAAAGCATTCAGTTTTTAATCTGTCATAGTTTAACCAGCTGGCGACATCCGCCGGAAGTGGTTCGCCATTTTTCAATATCCTAAACGTCACATTACCAAAATGGCGGTAAAACTTCTCATCTTCGAAATTGCTTGGTCTTTTATCTAATATTCTATAGCTCTCTTCATCTAGAGCAAGTTTTAACTCTTTTCTTAGTGTTTTTAAGAAGTTTCTTGATGATTTTGTGTCTGATAAATACTCGCAGTCTTGTAGGACGCCATTTGGTGTGTATATCACTTGGACAAGATGGCGGCCGTCTGTCAGTTGACGGAGCTTGAGACCGCTTCTGTAACAAAGAAATTATATCATATAGATAGATAGATATTCTTTTATACACGTTTTATTGAGCAAAAAGATTAAGGCCTTGCTTTAAGCAATCCCTGCCAGGCAACCCCTACACAACCCTTGACAGAATTTCAACCACAGCGGCCAATCTCGTACTGAGATTAGAGATGTGTGTGCACTCTGCACTCTCTTAATTAGCGAAATTGAGACCATGGACGGCTTACAACTAAAATAAAAACTGTAGTTCAGAATATTGAACATATCATGGATTTATATCTTGCAGGTGGTCAAAAAGATAAAGTATGTCTCAAATACTATAAAGATTCGATAGCTTCAATATCCTGGTCATAGAATGTGGAATAAAAAGTACCAATTTTTTTTTCTCGCTGGGATCAGACCGTTAGTACCAGAATACCCACTAAAACTAAAGACTGCCTCATTGGTCTAGTGGTTAGCATGTTCGACTACAGACGTGAGGTCCTGGGTTCGAGTCCCGGGTCGGGCCAATTCAAAAATCAATATTGAGTTTTCTGTTAAGATTTCTCAATATTTGCCCGAAGTTGGGAAGTTGGCGGTGTGATCCACCCCCGTGCCTCGGAGAGCACGTTAAGCCGTCGGTCCTGCGCCTGATCTCTCTCCGGTCGTGTCGGATTCCCGTCACATCGGACTATGAGAGTGAAGGAAAAGAGAGTGCACTTGTGTACTATGCCTGCCCATCCGCAGTGGAGCAGCTTGGTGGGTCTATGCTCTAAAAACCTCGCTCCTCGGAGTGAGGAGGCCTGTGCCCAGCAGTGAGACGTAAAAGGGCTGCTACTACTACTCACTAAAACCCAGAGGAACCCTCGTCATTCGTGGATGGAAGGACCAGAGTTCCATTGAAGCTGGCTCACAGGTGCACTACTGGGGTATGAGTGGGATAAATCTCCATCTCCTGTGTTCTCCTTTCTTCCTTCTCGTCTTTCTAATTCTCTCCGTCGTGACTGCATTTGCAGTGGTCGTGCACGAAATCATAGTTTCGCGAAAGGTTGCATCAGGTTTCCAGGCTCGTTCGAAAAAAAAATTCAACTCATAAACACGTGCAAAGAACAGGGAGAAGGTGGAGCTCGTCGCCAAAATACCCTACGAGTATATATTCAACGAATGCGACTGACAAACGTTAGTTTTGTAGCAAGTAAGCGCTTCTGGAGAGTGTCTTTGTTATTCAAATTACTATTTTCTCTTTCTATATAAATAAATAAAGTAATTCGTCTAATTTTTGTCTACAATGTAACAATGTTTGTCCCGCTTTCACGTCTTAACTACCGTACCGATTTGAATGAAATTTGGTTTACAGATACTCTAAAGCCTTTTTTTTTGTCGCTGGGAAATGCAATTTACGCACTAACCCGGACCGAATACCAGTCAGGAGTGTAGGACTCGGCGATGGAAGGTCTCGGAATACCCACTAAAACCCAGCGGAACCCTCGTCATCTATTAGTGAGGCACCAGGTGTTCAGCTTTCGCCGCCGCCTTATATTCCACCTTTCGTGGGCTTCCTTCAGCGAGACTACCGTCTCGCAAAAGAAGGCCACTGCCGCCCACCCTCTCTCGCTGGAGAGCATCGCGCCTACAAGGCTTCCCAACGAGAGGTCGCCGCCGATCAACGCCACCAGGAGGTGACGTTGAGGTCCCCAGGCCGCACAATCTGCCACAGGCGCTGATGACAAGCGGGTGACTCCTCCCGACCAATTTGGTGCAGGAACTTTCCGAATGAGAAAGGACATAGGCTACATAATGCGAAAAAAGCATTTTATGTGATCAATTTGAAGTATCGTCTTTTATAGAGATAAAAGCTTGAAACTTATTTTTTTAACTGTTAGTTCGATTTAAATAAATATGACATTAAATGTTTAGAAAAGTTTTACCCTGAAGGGTGTAGAATAACAGTCTTTATTAGTATGACAAAACTACGGTACAGATTTTAATAAAATTTGGTACACAGCATTGAAGTGCTTATATAAATGTAGAATGTAGTATTTGATAAAAATCGCGAACGAATGAAATGAAAGTTCCATGTAAGTAAGTAGCAGCCCATTAACGTCCCACTGCTGGGTACAGGCCTCCTCACTCATATCAAAGAGGGTTTTTAGAGCATAGACCCACCACGCTGCTCCACTGCGGATTGGCAGGCATAGTACACAAGTGCACTCTCTATTCCTTCACTCTCATAGTCCGATGTGACGGGAATCCGACACGACCGGAGAGAGATCAGGCGCAGGACCGACGGCTTAACGTGCTCTCCGAGGCACGGGGGTGGATCACACCGCCAACTTCCCAACTTCGGGCAAATATTGAGAAAATCTTAATAGAAAACTCAATATCGATTTTGAATTGGCCCGAACCGGGACTCGAACCCAGGACCTCATGCCTGTAGTCGAACATGCTAACCACTAGACCAATGAGGCAGACAGAAAGTTCCATAAAAAAAAGATATACTTTACTAAAAAGAAAATCGACAATGAAACAAATTAAGCTGACGCTCGGGTAAACGCACACTTCGACGGCCTCGCTGGCGCAGTGGTGGTATTCGCTTTGCTAGCGGAGGTCCCGGGTTCGATCCCCGGTAGGACGAATTTAGGAAATTGTATTTTCTAATTTGTCTGAGTCTGGACTGGTGGGAGGCTTCGGCCGTGGCTAGTTACCACCCTACCAGCAAAAACGTACCGCCAAACAAAGAGATTTGTGTTCCGGTACGATGCTGTGTAGAAACCGTAAGGGGTATATCGCCTCTTAACAGATTAGCGCGCTTCCATCTTAGACTGTATGATCAGGTGAGATCACAGTCAAGCGTTAATCTGTCAGCAATAAAAAAAATTTTTCGCTCAATTTAGAAGATTTTTTACACGCACACTGGTGCCGGCCGCGTGCGGTACTTGACCCGAGCGTCAGCTGATTGTGTTTATATGTTGGGTTTTTTTTTGTAAACTAACTTTAATTAGCTGTATTAAAATGGTGGAGGGGTCTTCGTTACGAAGCGGTCTCCTACCATCTTATATATAAACATTATATTTTGAAACAATACAGCGGATGTAAATCCATTGAACTTTGATTCATTATATTACAAGCACGCCCATATCTTGTAGTAAAAAATAAACTTATTAAAACGTATATAATAATTTACTGTTAGAATCGATTACTGTGATTATTGCTTAATAGCTTTTACCCGCGTAGTTCCCTATCACGAGGGTATATGGAAAAGTCAGTACTTTGTGACCGTGTACAATGTAAAATGTGTACATGTACATGTAATGGAGCAGCGTGGTGGGTAAGTAAGTAGCAGCCCATTAACGTCCCACTTCTGGGCACAGGCCTCCTCACTCAGAGGAGCGAGGGTTTATAGAGCATAGACCCGCCACGCTGCTCCACTGCGGATTGGCAGGCATAGTACACAAGTGCACTCTCTAATCCTTCACTCTTATAGTCCGATGTGACGGGAATTCGACACGACCGGAGAGAGATCAGGCACAGGACCGACGGCTTAACGTGCTCTCCGAGGCACGGGGGTGGATCACACCGCCAACTTCCCAACTTCGGGCAAATATTGAGAAAATCTTAATATTGATTTTTGAATTGGCCCGACCCGAGACTCGAACCCAAGACCTCATGTCTGTAGTCGAACATGCTAACCACTAGGCCAATGAGGCGTGGTGGGTGTATGCTCTAAAACCATCTCATTTATCAATGAGGAGGTCTGTGCCCAGCAGTGGGACGTTAATAAGCTGCGACTTACCTTATACTGGCTATAAACATATCCGTTACAAACCACCCGGTACATACTCATACTGTCACTAAAGCGGTTTATGCAAGAGTGCGACAAGACTATTATTTTATTAGTAACTAAACTAATAAATAAAAAAGTCGAATGTTAATTGCAGAATGTTTCAACTTTAGTAAAATGTGGTCAAAACGTCTTCTTCTTCTTTGTTTAGTGGCTTTCAGGTGTGCCAATCGGGCACAGGTTATCTCGCCAGTGTCAAGTGTTGGAGAAAATACGTGACACTGGCTGACACTGGCGAGATAGTCTGTGCCCAATTGGCACACCTGAAAGCCACTAAAGAAAGAAGAAGAAGAAGAGATAATGTCAAAACTTAACAAAAACAATTCGTAATCAAAACAACGCGACCTTTACGCCCAGATTCCCACCAAGCTCTGTACAATAGCTGCGTTCAGAAATTGTGGGTTGTCCATGTCAAATGTCAAGAATTGGACGAAAGTCAAATGTTCTAAGGGAAATCGTTTTTACTACATTCCAAGCATTTTCAATATTTACTTTTATACCTTCTCTGGACTTCCAAGAATAATTCAAAACTTTAGCCGAAACGAAATTAGCCGTTCTCTGCTTTTAACGAGATTAATGAACAGCAATTATTATAGCGAAACTTCTTTAGGCGCATGAGGGTAAAATTTTAACGGATGAAACGCATGATTAGAGTCACGAAGATGTGCAGCTTTATGCTAATGCGTTTGAAGGTTAGGTAGTTTTAATATACACAAATAACATGTGGCATTTAAATTTTTTTCTCGTCTTTTAATTATGTAATATACTATTTTTCATGATATATAAAAAAAAAATTCATAAATTCTCTTTTCTCAAATGAATTAATAATTTGTTATATCGACAAAAACACGTGGCATTTTTATTTACAATTCGTCATTTGAGATTTCAATAAATTATTTGTATTAATTTTCGACACTTTATATATAAACTAAGATGTTACGATAATCATTGCGTGCAAAGGCGGTCTTATTGCTACAAGCAATCTCTTCCAGACAAACTTTAAGAGAAAGAAAGGGTCCGCAATTGTAATGACAATTACATTCCTAACATGTCTTCCTTTTTCCCTCCCTTTAAGTCTCGGAAACCTTAAAGTATTACATTCGTGTAAATATAAACGGGTGTTAAAAATTAGTTTGCCAAAGAAGTTACACTTCTGACATGTGTGCTTTGTACGCAGGCACTTTATATATATGTCGGAGGGCAGATTTCTGTGGAACGCTGGCGCCATCTATCGGCGTGGACAGAGTCAATGGTGGCAGTCCGGCGGGAGATACTCGACAGTTGTCGAGTAGCGCTCGACCGGAGCAGTCAACTGTTGAAACTGTCGCGTTCCTAGCTATTAGTGTTAATGAGTTTGTGTAAATTGATATCGGGAACATTATAATCCGACTTAATTAATAAAGTGTTTGATTGCACCAACATTACCCATGAACGCCCTCAGAATAAGAAATTAAATATTGGATCCAATTAATAACGATGTCGGCGGAGAACCCTACGCCCCTGTGCTTTATGCTTCTCGGTTCTCTCTTATTCTCCGACATATATTTTTTTGTTCAATAAAGTAAGTGAGAGAATATCATTAAAATATCACACTACTGCATAACATCATCCGCTGACCCAAACCCCCTATGGATTTGTAGATGTCCCCTTGTACTGTTGTAATTATCATTCAAAACGACAGAAAATAATAGCTTTAGTGTCATAGACTTTTATATTTAAACATCACCTTTAATGGTAAGTGATGATTGCTTAAATATTGTAAAATATTACCTTGTTAAATTCTGCCTGCGTAATTCCAAATCACGTGGAAATTTGGTTTTATTTCGCTTAGTTTTTAATTACTTCCTTTCAGATTATACACACTTACATTCATAATCTAATTAATATACAGATTTTACTTTACAACGAATATTTATCTAACTAAAACATTTTTAAATTCGTAACATCATTTATGTAGAATGTCCGACATTAGTCAATTTAAAAATACTCTACTAAGATACGAGTATATCATTATAAGGGTCGCTACAATTGAAATTTTTAAATTCGTTATATCTTTTGAATGGAATGTCCGATTTTAAAAATTTAAATAGTATTCTACAGGTATTGAAATTGTCTTTAATAAAATATCATTTAATAGTTAAGGATTAATACCAAGGTATGAATAATATGGTTTGATTATCATCGGCACTTTTATTAAGTTTTAAAATGTAAAAAAGTAGTTATAATGGCGAAACTATAGTAGTTGGATATATGATATTATGGACTTTTTTGTAGATATTAATACGTTCTATAATATTGTAGAACATTTTTATGTTCTAACATTAATAGTTTCCAAAAAGCACGCGGTGATAGATTTTTTGTGACCAATTTTTCACACCTTGGTTTACATTAATGTATTTTTATCACGGATCCCAAATTTTTTTGAAAAATTGATATAGCTTATATCGCTAAGTGAAAATTCAGCTTTTAAACGGTAAAAAAAATTTTGAAATCTGTCCAGTAGTTTTTCTGTGAAAACATAACAAACATACATAAATGTATAAGCACAAATGTTACCTCTTTATAACATTAGTTTAGGAAAAGCGTCACAATATAACATTCCAAACATTAAGCTATAACGACAGACTGACAAGTATTTTATTAGTAGAGATGTCCGCAACATAAAACTGGGAATTAGCGCGTCAATACATCAACCGTTAAGTGATCAACTCCCACGAGATGTAACCTTGCACCCGTTGCACTTACAATGTACAGTTGCTAACAAAACTGTTTGAATAAACTTAAAACTACTGATTTGATTTTCATGCTGTTTTAACCAGTGTTTAGAGCGGTTTATAAAGAAAGTTTGTGTATATAACTTGTCAAGGTTTTATGTATATTGGTTGATATACAACAATAATTGTTGCAAATGGCGGATAAAATTAATCCGACTGGAGCTTTCATCGAAAACTCTGCCTAACCCCTTGGAGATATAACAAAACAATGTAAGTAAGATAATAGGTCTTTTATAGATCTACAAAAAACTCTACGATAGTATACATCTATCTCTAAAGGATAACTCATTATGCCTGTTTTATCTTGTAACAAAACGGGTCACGTAAAAGTCATGCCACTTCGGAGCTTTCATCGAAAACTCTGCCTAATCCCTTGGAGATAACAAAACAATGTAAGTAAGATAATAGGTCTTTTATAGATCTACAAAAAAAACTATGTTAGTATATATCTATCTTTTAAAGATAACCCACTAAAACAAATATTGTCGTAATGGTAATTAGAACGTTATTCAAACAGATACAGTATAAAGCCTTATCAACATACATAAGTTAGTGACCCGTTTCTATAATAGCTGATCGTAAATATATATGTCGGAGAATAAGAGAGAAGGAAACATAAAGCAGAGGGGCGTAGGGTTCTCCGCCGACGTCTTCATTAATATCATCATAATATCCATACTGTAGGCGTTCGTGGGTAATGTTGGACCAATCAAACACTTTATTAACTCAGATTATAATGTTCAATCACTTAATGTTCCTGATATCAATTAAAAAAAACTCATTAACAATAATAGTTAGGAACGCCAGTTTCAATAGTCGACCGCTCTGGCAGACCGTCACCCGAGAACTAGCGAGTCCGTCGCTAGCTGAGGACGCATGACTCAATCCCACATCGATAGATAGATGGCGCCAGCGTTCCACAGATTACCGCACTCCGACATATATAAGTTATCAATGTTGTATATAAAGAGTTAATTCTTTATAACTCTCTCATTAGTCTAGTTTATTTGGCTATAGACATATCAAGCGAATACCAAATTAGTGTTGAGTTGTCTTTCAAAAAAATCTCAATAATTATTTTGATTTTCTAACGACTTTAAGATTTAACTGATTTCTTAACGAGGTAGGAATAGTTTCTAAGGATTCAATACCTTTTGAACCCTCCCTGGACAATAATTTACACAAATACGAACAATAATAGATAGGAACGCGACAGTTTTAATAGTCGACCGCTCTGGCGGACCGTCACTCGAGAACTGGAGAGACGCGCGCCGGATTGTCGCAATTGACTCTGTCCCGCGCCGATAGATAAATGGCGCCAGCGTTCCACAGGCTATTGCACTCCGACATATAGATATAATTTTTCGGCTCCTATAAACACTATTGTATTTGCGAGTTACTACGTGTTCGATCTACTAATATTAAAAAAGGAAGTGCTTGTTTGTTTGTAACGTTTTCACACAAAAACTACTTGACCGATTTTAAAAATTTGTACGCCTTGATTTAGCTGCATTTTCACTTGAAAGACCTAGGCTATATTATTTTCTCAAAAAAATAGGCATCCCTAATAAAAATGCATGAATACAACTGAAGGTGTGCAATTAAATGGTCACAAAAAATCTGTCATCGCGTGCGCTGCGAAAACTATTGATGATAGAACAAAAATATATATAATATTATAGACCGTTTTAATATGTTTAAAAAAAGTCTGGGATACCATTTGTCCAATAGTTATGCCAATACAACTACTTTTTTACGAGTCCATAAAAGCGCCGACAACAATCAAACTACATTCGTTGTATGTACCTTTTCCTTATCCAATAACGAATTTTAAAATATATTCGAAGTAAAGTAAAATCTGTGTGTCGGAGTGCAAGAGTCTGTGGATCGCTGGTCCGTGTGTAATAGTCTGTGTAACGCTGGCGCCATCTTTGTGTCGGCGTGGGGGCAGAGTCAATAAGTGGCGGTCCGGCCCGTCTCTCGGCAGTTCTCGAGCGGCGGTCGGTCGGAGTGGTCGACTATTAAAAGAAAAAGAAACTAAGAGAAATAAAACATTTATGTTATGTTAATATATTATAAAAGTTGTAGCGCTTCTGTTTACGACTGTACTGTACGATACACATATCAATATTAAAATAATGTTAGACCAGAGCGGGTATGGTTTAATGAGCCGTGATTGCCAGTTTTGGGGGTTGAAACCTTTAAAAGTGGGGTGAGGGTTGTAATCAAATTGTCGGTAAGTGATACTGCTTTGATCTTGATATTGATGGGTTAGCGATATCTTAATACAAATAATTCCTTTATCTAAACTAATATTATAAAGAGGAAACATTTGTGTTTTTGTATGTATGTTTGTAACGTTTATACACAAAAACTACTGGACCGATTTCAAAAATTTTCTCACCATTAAAAACCTGCCTTTTCACTGAGCGAAATGGGCTGTATTACTTTTTAAAAATAAATAGGGATCCTTAAGAAAAATGCATTAATGTAACCCAAGGTGTGAAAAAAATGGTCACATCAAATCTGTCATCGCGTGCCCTGCGATAACTATTGATGATAGAATAAAAAATTGTTCTACAATATTATAGAACGTATTAATATCTATAAAAAAGTCTACGATGTCATATGTCCAACTACTGTTGTTATGCCACTATAACTACTTTAAATTTTAAAAGTTAATAAAAGCGCCGACAATAATCAAACCATATTATTCACAATTCTTTATTAATTTTTATTCTATTTAATTATATATTATTAAAGACCGTTTCAATAACTGTAAAATACTATTTCAATTATTAAAATCGGATAATACATTCAAAAGATATAACGAATTAAAAAAAGTGTCAAATGCCAAGCCAAAAATTACTGGACCGATTTAAAAATTTCTTTCAATACCTGTTGAGTATTTTTAAATTGACTAATGTCGGACATTCTACGTAAATGATGTTACGAATTTAAAAATGTATTAGTTAGATATAAATTCGTTGTAAACTATAATCTGTATATTGAATACATTATGAATATAAGTGTGTATCTAATAACCTGAAAGGAGGTCATTAAAAACTAAGTTAAATAAAACTTATTTCTTTCCACTGCCACAAGTCTGTCATTGTGCCACCGCTTATTAAATCTCAGATATCTTCCGAAATATCCATTTTAATGGAATACTTTTAAAGACAGTTTTGATCTACATGAAATCTACAATATATGTAACGTATTCAATTGTATTAATAATAATACTGTATTGTATAAAATAGCATGGTAAATAACACATATTATTTGTTTGTTTGAACACATTTATTTTAGGAAATACTGGTTGGAATTGAAAAATTCTTTTAGTTTTAGATAGCCCATTTATCGAGAAAGGCTACAGGCTATACATCATCACGTCACAACCTATAGGAGTGGAGCGAAAATGAAAAATCTTGCAAAAATTGGGAAAAATCCTTTTGACAGCTTCTGTTGCGTGTGTTACGTAAACTGTTAAAATTATGTAAAAATCCTATATGACGGAATTGTTCCTCTTAAAATATTCTATAAATAAGTATAAGATAACATCTTTTAAGGTCGACTCGTTATAATCAATTTTATAGTAACGAAATTTGTTCTGAGACAGGCGAGGTTGATAACTTAATGATGGGATTTTTTTTTAAACCATGAAATTTTTTATAGTAATAAATCATTAAATATAATTAACATGAATGATTATTTCACTAAGCCTACAAGGTTTTGTTATTATAAATAAAAAAGGCGAATGATAATTGCAAAATGTTAAAAACATAACCGAAACAATTCGTAATCAAACGAACGCGACCTTTACGCACAGATTCCCGCCAAACGTCAAATATTATCATTGCGTTCAGATATTGTTGCTTGTCAATGTCAAATATCAAAAATAAAAGGATAATTTTAAATGTAATCGATTCCTAAACGACTTTTTACTAAAATATTTGCAACAAAACTGTTTGTAATTAAACGAACGCGACCTTCACGCACAGATTCCCGCCAAACGTCAAATATTATCGTTGCGTTCAGAAACTGTAGGTTGTCAATGTCAGTGTCATATGTCAACGTCGCGTTGCGGCCACTCTTTACCTCAAGTCTCCCAAAAAAAACCAAACTGAGGGTCTACGGTGCCTACGTCCGTCCGTCCGAAGAAGAGGCTGCAGACCCAATAGAATAAGTGTCTACGCCTCATTGTAGGAGCTCCGAGGCACGTCAGGAATGTCATCATTCATCGTGACCCTCCGTGGAGGTGTTCGTCTGGCAGTTGGCGAGGAGCATGTTCCGTAACGCGGACCTCTCCTCGCACTCATGCCTCCATGGCATTGCCAGCCAGCATCCTAGATCTGAAAGCACTAGGCGTTCACTACCTCGTGAGCTCTTACTGTCACCACCACCAGATTTGGGTGAAGATGACGGCGTTGACGACTCGACGGAACTCGGATTGACCTGGATGGTCCCGCTGGCGTAACCTGGTGGGAACCAGTCCGTTGAAATTTACTCGGGTAATGAGGCATTACCTCGGGGCCCGTACCCCACAACTTGATTGTGAAGAACCCCGGATGATGATCAACGTCAAATATTAAAAACAAATAAAAAAGTAAAGAGAATGTTTCTCCTTTATATTTATACAAATCTAAAACTTTAGATTTCCCAGACTTTGTAGGAAAAGGAATTAATACAAATAATTTATTCAAATCTCAAATGAAATATTGTAAATAAAAATGCCACATTTTATTACTTATAACCTTACCAATATATTAATATGCTCTAAAAAGTAAGAAATAATTGCGTATTCTTTTATAGTGTTCTTCGTATTCTGATATTTGGAGTCTGTGTCAGCCAAGGTGCCTACATATATAGCTATAGGTGGGAGCTGCCAAGTGGACTCGCGTGGAACTCCTACCTTGGCTGACGCCGACTCCAAATATAAGAATATTTATATGAATTCCTATTTATTTTCTGATTTTTAGTGAATCTGAAGTAAACTAACAAATGTGTACACTTAAGGGAAGTTGGCGGTGTGATCCACCCCCGTGCCTCGGAGAGCACGTTAAGCCGTCGGTCCTGCGCCTGATCTCTCTCCGGTCGAGTCGGTTTACCGTCACAGCGGACTATGAGAGTGAAGGAATAGAGAGTACACTTGTTGTGTACTATGCCTGCCAATCCGCAGTGGAGCAGCGTGATGGCTCTAAAAACCCTCGCTCCTTGGAGTGAGGAGGCCTGTGCCCAGAGGCTGCTACTTACTTACTTTTACTTATGTGTACACCTAAAAACGTGTTCCAATGCAACAAACGTAAGCTCATTGCTATTTGATTACAGACACTTATATTTTCTGCCATAAACCACACCTTTACTGTAAGCCGTTGAGGAGATCCATTGATCTTCATATTTAACTACGTCTACCACTTGACCATACCGAAGTTACGGTAGGCGACTCAAATATCTGGATAGCCTATAGAAGATTCTGTCGAGTATCGTTGATTTGCTCCTAAGAATGGAAGAGTTCCGTCATTTTGTCATGGATTCCATCATCAAAATCTAACCAAACTATCACAAAACAACCCTTGAAGTATATCCTTTCCATTTAAAAAAGAATCATCGAAATCGGTTAGCGTGATCTTAAGTTATTCGTCCATTTGTCGGGCACATGCTTAATGCAAATTTAAGGCTTATGCGGGTTTGTCCTGGATGCCATCTTCAGAACTGGATTAAAAAAAATGACGAGCACCACCTTACATTTAAAAAAAAAATCATAAAGATCAGTCCACCCAGATATCCTCCTTCTTTTTTTAAAGTCGGTTAAAAAGAACCTAACCTCCAATCGAATTGGCATAAGAAACGCTGCACATATTCGTGACGCTAATCACGCGTTTCATCCATAAAATTGTTACCCTCATGCGTCTAAAGTCTTTAATAACCGCTAGCAAATTAAACCCTACACTGTATAATTACGCTAATAAACTAGATTCACTTCATGTTTCCACGACTTTAGTAAAAGCCCGCCAATTTTTCCGCCATGATGCTAAGTCGTGACGTCACTTCCGGCCATAGCTAATCCGTTTAACAAAAGCGCAGCAAGAAGGTTAATTACATACAGAGTAGCTTTCGAAACAGTTATGCCACTTTGAACTTAGTAAAAACTCTTTTTTTTATTAATTTTATTTTTTTTGCAAGTTTTGAGCAAGTTACATTTAGAGTATAACGCTGGAGAATTCGTTTGTTTGAACGCGCTTATCTGAAGAACTATTAGTTGAATGTGAAAAATTATTTTAGTTTTAGATACCTCATTTATCGTAGAAGGCTACAGGATATATATCATCACGTCATGACCAATAGGAACGAAGCAACAATGAAAAGTGTTGCAAAAACTGGGAAAATCTATAAGTTTTCATAACTTCCGCTGCATGCGCTGCGTAAACGGTTAAAGTTACGCAACAATCATGTATGACGGAGTTGTTCTACTTAGAACATTCTATAAAAAAGTCTAAGACAGCATTTATCTATAGTTTAAGGGTAACTCACTCTAATCATTTTATGTGAATCAACTTGTTTTGTCTCGTATTTGAGACAGACCAAGCCTATTCCTATATATTAATTGGAAACGGTTAAAGTTACGCATCAACTATCTATGACACAATTGTTCCTCTTGTAATGCTGTATAAAAAACTCTACGACAGCCTGTATCTATCTTCTAAGGATAACTCAATATAACCTCTTTTATAGTGACCAAATATTTTCGCGTAAGACGGAATTAGTCCTCTTGAAATGTTCTAAAAAAGAGTTTAGTATAACATATACAAGGTACAAGGTGTTAGGAGACCGCTTCCGAATACGAAGACAGACGATAGTACTACTGACATCTTTGATGATGAGATCAGAAATAAACGATCTTGATTAAAAAAAAAATCATATTTCTACTAAAAACAAAAATCAACGAGGAAATGACTAAATTCAGCTTAGTTGACCCGAGCGTCAGCTGTTTCGTTCTTGATTTATGTTTTTATTAAAAATATGTGTTTTTTTTTTCAAATCAGGTTCGATTTTTTGTCCATCCCATCATCAAAGGTGTTCGCGCCATCTGTAAGCTTTCCGAGGTACTAACTTGATAACTATCGGGATACGGGGCGTCTGCATGCGTTAGAGGGCGCTTCCTGCGCCGATTCATAACTATGCATAACATGCAGCTAAAATATTGTGTAGTCTGTGACTCTGTCTGTTAACGAGGTTTGCGACGGGGCGAAAAAGCGTCCCGCCTCGTGGTTTCTTAGTTTTGTGATTGCGATTGGTGAAAAGGCCTATGATCGAGTGGTGAGGAATGAGCTGTGGTCAACGTTATCTACGTATGGGGTAAGCGGTTGTCTGATCCAAGCATTGAAGTCTCTCTATGAGGGTTCTAGTGCCTGTGTCAGAATAAACGGAGCGTACACGGAGTGGTTTCCTGTCGAAAGAGGTGTTCGACAGGGATGTGTTGCGTCACCATGGCTGTTCAACCTTTTCATGGATAAATGTTTGACAGATTTAAAAGAATGTATGTATGGGTTAAGAATGAATGAATTACTCATCAAATGTTTACTCTACGCTGATGATCAAGTAATACTTGCGTCATCCGCTAACGAGCTTCAGGAGATGCTAAATATTATGAATGAAGCTTTGAAAGGGAAAGGAATGAAAGTGAATGTAAACAAAACGAAAGTTATGCTTTTTGAACGAGATGAATCTATGATGAATGGCAATATTTTGATAGATGGGGAACAAGTGGAAGAGGTGAAAGAATTTGTATACTTGGGATCTAAATTTACAAAAGATGGAACATGTGAAAGTGATATCGAAAGGAGAGTGAATGCAGGGAATATGGTAAATGGTGCTCTGCATGCTTTTATGAATAGCCAGATGGTGTCTCAAAGGGCTAGACTGGCAGTGCATGCTGGAGTGTTGGTGCCAACACTTATGTATGGTAGTGAAAGTTGGGTATGGCAGAAGAATCACAAAAGTAAAATAAATGCGGTAGAGATGAGAGCGTTGAGAAGCATGAGTGGATTAAAACTGAGTGACAGAGTAAGAAATGGTGTGATAAGAGAACGTTGTGGTATAAAAGAAGACGTAGTGACTAAAATTGAGAAAGGTATGCTTAGATGGTTTGGGCATGTAGAGGGAATGAGTGAAAGGAGACTGACAAAGAGGATTTATGAGTCAAGAGTGAATACGAAAGTTGGCAGGGCTCCCTCACCAAGGCGAACGTTCCTGGACCAAATCCAGGACATTTTAAATAACGGCTAGGTCAAGAATACTCTAAACCGACGAACTTGTATAAAAGGTTTAATGAGAATGAAAGAAGCGAAGGAGATATGCAAGGATCGTGGCAAATGGAAGGATATTGTCTCTGCTTACCCCTATGGGAATGAGGCGTGATGCTATGTTAAGTTATGTTATGATTGGTGAAGACCACGAGTGCCTCAGTCTTGAATATTTCTGAGCCTGGTAATGCACAGGACCGGCTTGGAGTGGATAACGGAAGACCGGCGTCGCCGATACTAGCTCTCCGCGTCGCATTGCATATCATACATACACATTACATATTCCACAAAGACACACCACCACGTACTCAGACACCTGCGAGGAGACCGGCAAACGGGATACGAGGTAGGTGCCGATTCATATCTGTTCGATCCCCTTTCGGAATTCTCCCCTTTTTTTATCGCTGGGAAATGCTTTTATGCACTGACCCCGACCGTGTATCATGAGTGTGGGACTCGGCGAACAAGCAGACCTCGCAATACCCACTAAAACCCAGCGGAACCCTCTTCATCCATGAATGAAGCACCACGGGTTCAACTTACGCATTCATCCCTGGTGTCCTGGATGTAACTCACTGAGGATTTTCGACGTTGAAAGGACTTACAGGACGCTTACAGACGCTGCCTTGTAGCCCGCCTCCTCCGACGGTACGAGGGAGCATTGCAATCTCCCTCTCTCGTTCGTGGGCCTCCTTCAGTGAGATTGATCGTCTCACAGAAGAGGGCCACTCCCGCCCAGCACCTCTCCCTAGAGAGCATCGCGCCTACAACACTGTCCAGTGAGAAGAAACTCCCCAACTAATTCTCTTCTCACCGTGGTGGAGGCCCTCACATAACCATTTATGGGCCCTGGTGATTAGTGGTAGCCTCTATCCACCGGCCACGGGCGGCGTGAACAAAAGGTGTCAGTTAGTTCTATCATCTGTTTTCGTCTGATCGATCTGATCGTTGTTTATAAATTCGACATAGATACTCTTCGCGATGTAGACGCTCACTATGAACCCGCTCATTCTACATTCTCACGAGATCGAGAGCAGTATGTTTTATACAAATTAAAGTGACACTCCATTAGTTACAGAATCCAAAAGTCCAATTTCGGTGAAACGAAACGCAACAACAAACGACAATGTAGAGTGACCCTGACCATAGAGTAGGGCTAATCTTTATTGCTCTATAATCTATTCTCTCGTGTCTGACCGCAGAGAGCGCAGACGGATTGCGGCGAGATGTTCTCATTTAAAATGTAAAGTTTCACCAGTTAATTTGCAATTGTATATTTATTACAATTAGAGATTTAAATGATTTAATTGTCTATTAAAACTAATCAACCCTTATAACTTTTAATTTTCTGTTATTATTTAATATTTCTTATATTGGAAATGTCAATAAAACAGAATAAATTTTATTATTATAAACATTATAGTGAGTTAATCTTAAAAGATAGATATATGCTATCTTAGACTTATTTATAGAACATTTTAAGAGGAATAATTCCGTCATACATTATTAACGCGTAACTTTAACCGTTTCCAATTAATATACAGGAATAGCCATAGTCTGCGTCACCTAAAGGTGAAATAATTTGGTCATCATAAAAGAGCTTATACTGAGTTATCCTCAAAAGATAGATACATGCTATCTTAGACTTATTTATAGAACATTTTAAGACAAACAATTCCGTCATACATTGTTAATGCGTAACTTTAACCGTTTCCAATTAATATACAGGAATAGCCATAGTCTGCGTCACATAAGGGAGAAAAAAATTTGGTCACCATAAAAGAGCTTATACTGAGTTATCCTTAAAAGATAGATACACGCTATCTTAGACTTATTTATACAACATTTCAAGACAAACAATTTCATCATACATTATTAATGCGTAATTTTATCTGTTTCCAAATAATTTAAAGGAATAAACATAGTCTGCGTCACATAAAGGAGAAATAATTTGGTCACCATAAAAGAGCTTATACTGAGTTATCCTCAAAAGATAGATACATGCTATCTGAGACTTATTTATACAACATTTAAAGAGGAACAATTCCGTCATACATGATTGTTGTGTAACTTAGTGTTTTTCAGTATATACAGTAATAAACTTAGCCTGTGTCACATAAGCGAGAAAAAAATTGATCACCGTAAAAGAGCTTATACTGAGCTATCCTTAAAAGATAGATACATGCTATCTTAGACTTATTTATAGAACATTTCAAGACAAACAATTTTGTCATACATTATTAATGCGTAACTTTAACCGTGTCCAATTAATATACAGGAATAGCCATAGTGTGCGTCACATAAAGGAGAAATAATTTGGTCACTATAAAAGAGGTTACAGTGAATTATCCTGAAAAGATAGATACATGCTATCTTAGACTTATTTATACAACATTTCAAGAGAAACAATTTCGTCATACATTATTAATGCGTAACTTTAACCGTTTCCAATTAATATACAAGAATAGACATAGTCTGCGTCACATAAAGGAGAAATTTCTTTTATATAAAAAACGGTTTTATTGAGTTATCCTTAAAATATAGATGCATGATATCTAAGACTTTTTTATACAAGAATTTAATAGGAACAATTCTATCATACATGATTGTTGTGTACCTTTAACGGTTTCCAAATAATATACAGGAATAGACATAGTCTGCGTCACATAAGGGAGAAAAAAAATTTGTTACCATAAAAGATCTTATACTGAGTTATCCTTAAAAGATAGATACATGCCATCTAGACTTTTCTATACAACATTTCAATAGGAACAATTTCGTGATACATAATTGTTGCGTAACTTTAATATTTTCCGCAGCAGAAGCAGGAGTAGACATGTCTGTTGTGTCCTGTATACCATCCACCCACTGTACCGGAAACTACATACGTTGTTTTAAAGTTGTACATTATCCGATTATTCATTATTATATTACACACTTTACTCTTCTCTGGCCACAAATAGAATGTAGTGAGTAAGTAAGTAGCAGCCCATTAACGTCCCACTACTGGGCACAGGCCTCCTCACTCCGAGGAGCGAGGGTTTCTAGAGCCAGGCATAGTACACAAGTGTGCACTCTCTATTCCTTCACTCTCATCCGACACAACCGGAGAGAGATCAAGCGCAGGACCGACGGCTTAACGTGCTCTCCGAGGCACGGGGGTGGATCACACCGCCAACTTCCCAACTTCGGGCAAATATTGAGAAAATCTTAATAGAAAACTCAATATCGATTTTGAATTGGCCCGACCCGGGACTCGAACCCAGGACCTCATGTCTGTAGTCGAACATGCTAACCACTAGGCCAAAGGCAGTTAATAGAATGTATAAAACATCAGAAGTGGGAGTAAACTTAAGGCAATTTCCGGAATAACATTAAACCGGAAGTAGCACAGATTTCATTACAAAAACCTCAGCATATATAATAATTTAATAGCTATTCAATTCAAATAAAATAATAATGATCGCTAACAGTTATGAAGTCAATCAAATTCAGGACTATCCAAGATATTACATTAGTATGCAACCATTGGCACGTCAGAAAGTGACGAATTCCAATGCATTACTAGCATTATCTATAACAGATAATATAATCCCAACACATCGACCTACCAAGTGAGATTCCACACTTGTAATAGACAATTAGTATTTTTTTTTTACGATTAGTTATTTAACATTGGGATGATTTATTATCTGCCGTCTGGGTTCTTTATCGGGCCGCCGTAACACTTAATACATGTAAAATCAATTTGAAATAGGAACATCAACCTTCGCCATGAAGAAAGTTATCATTCGAAAAAAAAAAGTGTTCGAATTTTGAAATAAAACTCTATGATACATCGGTGGACGGCGTATTTAATTTATACAGCCAATTTATATATATACAACCTATTTTTAAGGGAATAAGGTTGAGAATTAAATGTAATTAAAATTAATGATAGTACTCTATCATTAATTGTTATTATTGTTATTCAAAGTAAATGAATTTAGTAAAAAATATAAGATGATGGCAGAGACTTAATGTATATATACGAAGTGTTAGGAGAGCGGTCCAATATAGGAAGACAGGCAATAGTACTAATGACATCTTTGATGATGGCATGGAAACAAATCGATTCGCTATCGAATCAAGTAAAAAAATAACCATTCAATTACTCCTACTAAAGTGATTCTTTTAGCGACGTAGGCAGTCACTAAGAACTCCCAGATACATGTTAAGTTGGAATAGGCACATCAACCTGCGCCAAAAAGAAAGTTATCATTCGAAAAAAAGTGTTCGAATTTTGAAATAAAACTCTATGATACATCGTTGGACGACATATTTAATTTATACAGCCAATTTATATATATACAACCTATTTTTAAGGGAATAAGATTGAGAATTAAATGTAATTAAAATTTATGATAGAGTAATTATTATTGTTATTCAAAGTAAATGAATTTAGTAAAAAATGTAAGATAATGGCTGAGACTTATATATACGAACTGTTAGGAGAGCGGTCCAATATAGGAAGACAGACAATAGTACTAATGACATCTTTGATGATGGCATGGAAACAAATCGATCCTGATTAAAAAATATGTCTAAACCCCTAAATGAAATGATAGTTTCTTAATAAACATATTAATAAAAAGGTTTAGGCTCGGATCACCGATCATCAAAGGTGTCATTAGTACTATCGTCTAGAGTTTGAAAACATCATTCGCTATCGAATCAAGTAAAAAAATTACCATTTAATTACTCCTACTAAAGTGATTCTTTTAGCAACGTAGGCCTTCACTAAGAACTCCCAGATACATGTCAATTTGGAATAGGTACATAAACCTTCGCCACGAAGAAAGTTATCATTCGAAAAAAAAAGTGTTCGAATTTTAAAATAAAACTCTATGATACATCGGTAGACGACATCTTTAATTTATACAGCCAATTTTAATATATACAACCTATTTATAAAGAAATAAGGTTGAGAATTAAAATTTATGAAGGATTATTATATTTGTTATTCAAAGTAAATAAATTTAGTAATAAATCTATCATGTTTTAACGAATACAAAAGATAATGGCGGCGACTTAATTTATGTATATAAAACAAAATATTTGTTTATACACAGTTACCAGTCAGTTAAGTAAAAACGTACTTTTATTCAATGCAAGGTTTACTTTGTTGAATTTCAAGTTTTACTCTAATCTTAGGCAAAAAATTGTTATTAATTTAAAGTTAATTTAAGTTTTTTTTATCTGTATTTGTTCTTATTATGTGTTTGTGTTACATTGTAAATTTAAATTGAATACTGGGGCAAGTGCTGTTAAATAAAGATAAATAAATAAATAAAAACAACGAGTCACTAATTATGTCTCACACGATTGTATTTGTTACTGAAAAGTAACTCTTTCCATAGACTATATATTAAGTACGAGGTATTTATATGACAGCCTCAAAATCAATAAATAAAAACAGCTTAATGATAATTGCGTAAGCAATGTGGCCAAAACTTAACTAATTTGTATAAATAATAAAACGAACGCGACCTTTACGCACAGATTCCCGCCAATCTCCGTCATATGTTATGGTTGCGTTCAGAAATTGTTGGTTGTCAATGTCAAATGTCAAAAAGTGCGTGCGTAAAAAAATACACGTCAGAAGTGAAATTTCTCTGGCAAACTAATTTTTAAATCTCGTTTATATGCATTAATGCAAATGCAAAACTTTAGATATCCGAAACTTAGAGGGAGGGAAAAAGATATGTTAGGAATTTATTAAATTAAATTGTCATTGAAATATTAAAAGCGTCCAAAATGTATCAAATGACGAATTTAATTAAGTCAACTTTGTTTTAGAATTTAAAATTTAGAGAATATTTTTATTTTACGAAAAATAGTAAGTAGCAGCCCATTAACGTCCCACTGCTGGGCACAGGCCTCCTCACTCATATGAGAGAGGGTTTTTAGAGTATCGACCCACCAGGCTGTTACACTGCGAATTGGCAGGCATAGCACATAAGCGCAATTTGACACGAGCTTAGACAGAGCAGACGCAGGACCGAGGGCTTAACGTGCTCTCCGAGGCACGGGGGTGGATCACACCGCCAAATTTTTCCCAAATTCGGATAAATATTGAGAAAATCTTAATAGAAAACTCAATATCGATTTCAAATTGGCCCGTCCCAGGACTTGAACCCAGAACCTCATGTCTGTAGTCGATGCTAACTAGACCAACGAGGCAGTCAATGAAAAATAGTATATCAAACGATTAAATGACGAGTGACAAATAAAATTGCCACATGTTATTTGTAAATATTAAAACAATCAAAACTTCAAAAGATGTAAAAATGTACCCTCATACGCGTAAATAAGTTTCACTTCAAAAATTTAATTCGATTTGATTTCTGAACGACTGGGATGAATGCTTTTAAACACGCGTCCATGTTTTTTATGCCCGATGTACTGCTCTAGATTCCAGCACCTTTGTGCTGTATAAAAAAATGAATTAATTATTATTAAGTCTCGGTACATCTTTCTTTTTTCGCTATTGGATAGCATCTGTAAAGCGGAGCCATTGTTTTTCTTACGGTACAAAACGAATGACTTAGATGACTCAACTGTGATGTAAAAAAATATCTTTCACGGCGTGCCGTTAAGATGCCGCTTTAATATTATTGTACACGTCGTACCGTGGAGTTAATAAATAAAAAAGCTGAATGGTAATTGCAGAATGTATAATTTTAGTAACAAAAGTGGTCAAAACTTAACCGAAACAATTCGTAATTAAACGAACGCGACCTTTACGCACAGATTCCCGCCAAACGTAAAATATTTTAGTTGCGTTCAGAAATTGTTGGTTGTCAATGTCAAATCTCAAAAAAAGTGCGTTCGTACAAAGCACACACGTCGGAAGTGAAACTTCTTTGGCGAACTAATTTTTAAGTCTTTTTTATATTTATACGAATGAAAAACTTTAGATTTCCGTGACTTAGAGGGAGGGAAAAAGGAGGATATGTTAGGAATTTAATTGTCATTAAAGTGTCGAAAATGTTTTTGACGGCCTCGTTGGCGCAGTGCTGCCAGTACTCGCTTTGCTAGGAGAGGTCCTGGGTTTGATTCCAGGTAGGACAAATTTTAGGAAATTGTATTTTTTAATTTATCTGAGTCGGGACTGGTGGGAGGTTTCGGCCGTGGATAGTTACCACCCTAAGAGCAAAGGCGTACCGTCAAACATAGAGATTTGTGTTCCGGTACGATGCTGCGTAGAAATATATCCCATAAGAGCAATATCGCCTCTTACCAGATTAGTGCGCTTCCACCTTAGACCGTATCAATAACAATAAAAAAGGGAAAGTGCTGCTGATGCCCCGCCCCTTCGAAGGAAGATGTCGGGTGATAGGAGAGGTTTTTTTGAACGCCTCTTGCCTCCTCCTTAAACCACTCATTGCCGGTTGCATCCAGAAGTGTCAGAGCGAATGCCCAAGGAAGCCACTGACACCTCCAATTTAGGCTGATGAGGGTGTCGCTGGATTATAGTGGGTATTCTGGCTACGCTAGCGAGTCCCACACTCCCTGCCCTCATGGTGAAAACAACTTCCCAGCTGGGAAAAAAAGGACCTCAACTATAGTAAATATTTTAATTAAACATGGCAGCATTTTAACGCTCCATCGGCTGTCCATTCGCATTTTTTGCTATGCTCTTTTAAAAGTTGAACGATCTCTCATTTATATAGCTTTGGTTTATCGATTCAAATGCAGTTTAAATTTAGGAAATTGTCTTTTGAATTTGTTTGAGTCAGCAAAGGTTACGGCTTTTGGTAGCCGATGTTTTTTCCAAAGTGCACATGTCAGAAGTGAAACTTCTTTGGCAAACTTATTTTTAAGTCTTAATTAAATTTATACAAATGTAAAACTTTAAATTTCCGAGACTTAGAGTGAAGGAAAAAGGAAGATATATTAGGAATTTAATTGTCATTAAATTATTAAATTACGAGCGGAAAATTAAAATGCCACATAATATTTGTAAATATTAAAAGCACCGATAAAGTTACGTAGATCACCAGAAATTTTAAGTAAACCTAACCACCATAGTAACTTTTGTAATGTAACCTCCTTAGTGCTTTTGACAATATAAACTTTTTTAATGGAACCTTATGACGTTTGACACAATTGTCAGCAGTTGACAGATACGCGTATATACTCTGTATTGTGTGTAAATGTGATTTTTATTGATGTAATGTATTATTTATGCATAATTTTTTAAAAAATATTAATATTGTGTAATCCTTCTCTGTATAGACTAGTCTTTGATCGAGAAACCATTACGTCTTTCAAAAAATATTATCGAATCATAGTTCATTCGCCATTTGCCGCTGAATTGTTGTAAACCTCACTATTTCGACGGGCAAAGCTAGGTTTGAGAGTTTAAAACAACTCGTCAACAAGATTAGCGGGGGACGCCATTTGCGGCGGCCATTTTGTGCAAACGTCAAAGTTTACAAAATGGATTCCCCAATCGGGTTTTACAATACGACCGCAGCTTTCGGAATGACATTTTGACGACGCTTTTAAATCTATACAATAGTATCTGTGTCCCGTGGTGGGATCCTCATGGTTTCCGATCCCGTGGGAATGAATGCAGAGAACCTTGTTCTTAATATAAAAAAAACAACCATCACATATTCCCTAACCACTAGATAACCGCATTATTTGAATTAAGAATACTTGTACTAAAATTGAGAAAGGTATGCTTAGATGGTTTGGGCACGTCGTCGTCGTCGTCGCTTCAACCGATGGACGTCCACTGCTGGACATATGTCTCACATAATGACGTCCACAAGGCCCGATCTTGCGCCGCCTGGCTCCAGCGGCTACCGGCGACCCTCTTTATGTCGTCAGTCTCCCTACACTGCGCCTACGGTGCGGGGTTGCCACTCCAGAACCTTTGGCCCCCAACGTCCATCGGTCATTCGGATTATGTGCCCCGCCCATTGCCACTTCAGGTTCGCGATTCGCAGGATTATGTCGGTGACTCTGGTTCTACTACGGATCTCTTAATTTCTGATTCGATCACGTAGAGAAACTCCGAGCATAGCCCTCTCCATCGCACGCCGAGTGACTCTGAGCTTCCGCATGAGGCCCATAGTCAGCGACCATGTCTCCCATGGTTTAGGCACGTAGGGAGAATGAATGAAAGGAGACTGACAAAAAGGATTTAAGAGTCAAGAGTGACTGGGAAAGTTGGAAGGGCAAGACCAAGGCGGACGTTCCTGGACCAAATCCAGGACATTTTAAATAAAGGTCAGGTCAAGAGTACTCTAAACCGACGAACTTGTATGAAAGGTTTAATGAGAATGAAAGAAGCGAAGGAGATATGCAAGGATCGTGGCAAGTGGAAGGACGTGGTTTCTCCCTACCCCTATGGGAATGAGGCGTGTAGCCAACTTATAACGTATAAACTACCACATTGCTTAATATCGCAGAACGTTTTAGTGCCCTTAAGTGTTGACACAATATTCTAATGTCTTTAGGTGTTGTGACATTATTTTAGTTAAATGTTGCCAAAAATATTTAGTTTTTCTGAGTGTTATCACAATGTTTTTTTAATGTTAATGTTGTGTGTTTAAATGTTGTGGCAATTTTTTAGTATTTTAAGTGTTAGCGTATTAAAATGTTGCCATAATATTTTAGTGTTTTGAAGTTGTCACAATAATTTAGTGTTTTCTAGTGATGCCAGCCCATTTTAGTGTTTTAAATGATGCCACAATTTGTTAGTGTTTTAAGTGTTGCCAGACTGTTTTAGTGTGTTAAATGTTGCCACAATATTTTAGTGTTTTAAGTGTGGCCAGACTATTTTACTATTTTAAATGTTGCCACAATATTTTAGTGTTTTTAAGGGTTACCACAATGTTTTATTGTTTTTAAATGTTGACGCAGTTATTTAGTGTTTTAAGTGTTGACACAACTTTTTAGTGTTTTTAAATGTTGCCACAATTATTTATTGTTTTTAAGTGTTACCACAACGTTTTAGTGTTTGTAAGTGTTGCCACCTAACGATGTATATATAACATTAGTGAGCGCCTACGTTGGCTTTTGGAATGGTTTTTGAACGACGCTTATAAAGCTACATATAGCTGCCCCTGTAGTCTAGTTCAGTGGAAATATTATGACACCCGTTTACAATGAACGTCCACATTACGAAAGGCATGTGTATACTGGATTTTAAATCAAGCAATTAATTTTAAAGGTAAAGAATTTATAGCGTGTTCAAGTAAATTAAATAATAGTTGAAACTGACGTTATAATATTTAACGCCATACATTATAACTTTCTCATGATACAATACGTAATTATACGTTCTAGGACAGAAAATGTGTGAATTTTTATAACAATTAGAGAAAGGCTTCTTTAATAATTTAAATATCGCTATTTTTATATAATTAGATGGCTTCTACGTATAAAGAGTCAAGTGTTGCATCCTAATTTTTTTAAACAGTGTTTTAAAGATACATTACTTTGTTAGACAGTATTTCGAAGATACGTAATTTTGTAAGAGAGTGTTTCACGGATACATATTTTTGCAAGAGAGTGTTTCAAGGACACATAATTTTATAATATAGTGTTTCCAGGATACAGAATTTTCTAAGGCAATGTTTCGAAGACTACATAATTTTGTATGACAGTGTTTCAAAGATACCTAATTTTGTATGAGTGTTTCAAGGATACATCATTTTGTATGCCAGTGATTCAAGGATACATAATTTTGTAAGACAGTGTTTTAAAGATACATAACTAATTAAGACAGTATTTCGAAGATATGTAATTTTATAATAAAGTTTTTCATACATAATTTTGTAAGAGAGTGTTTCAAGGATACAGAATTTTCTAAGGCAGTGTTTCGAAGATACATAATTTTGTATGAGAGTGTTTCAAAGATATATAATTTTGTAATACAATGTTTGAAAGATAAATAACTTTCTAAGAAAGTGTTTCTAGGATACATTATGTATTACTGTACCAACATTCTATAAGTTTCTAAAAAGAAACTTAGTGCCTGTTATGACTTCGAAGATGTGGCCAACGAGAATCCACGCGTCTCACTACTAGGTTAGGTGTATAAATACATTATTATGTACTGTTTGTTCGCGTTAAGAATGCAGTGAGTCATAATAATAACACCGCATAGATATTTGTAATCATCTGCTGTTACTGCCCGTCTGTTTCGTTACTAACATGTATATAAATGGTCTATCATAAAGTTTTATATGTGAATACAAATTTGGTTAGCATATAAAAGGTTATAGTGAGCCAACCATAGAAGATAGACATATATTGTTATAAACTTTTTTTTAGAATTTTAAAAGGGCAACAATTCTGTCATACACGATTTTTGCGTAACTTTAACCGCTTACGCAGCGCACGAAAAAAAAATCCCTTTTTTGTTACATTTTTCAATGGTACACGGCTCCTATAGGTTTTCGCGTGATGATGTATAGCATCTAGGCTTCCTCTATAAATGGGCTACATAAAACTGTAAGAATTTTCCAAATCGGCCCGGTAGTTCCTGAGATTAGCGAGTTCAAACAAACAAACTCTTCAGCTTTGTAATATTTTAATATAAATTCAAGGAAAATAATTCATTAACGAAAAGGTGATTTGAAATGATGGTAAATTGTAATATTCCATTTTTTAAGTAAAGTTTCTTTACAATTTTTGCATTATGTCCCCCGATGAGTCCTGCTTTGTTGTAAGCCAGCGGCGCGCGAATGAGCAGACGTTTGACAGCGCGCCAAACAACCATAGAGTAATGATTAAATGTCAGACAGACTATACAAATAAATAAAATTGGAGTATCTTCAGTCGTCGTCGTCGTCTCAACCGATGGACGTCCACTGCTGGACAAAGGTATCTCTTAATGAATTCCAATGGGCCCGATCTTGCGCCTTTTGTATCCAGTGGCTGCCAGCGACCCGCCTGATGTCATCGATCCACCTGGTGGGGGGGTCTGCGTTTTCCGGTGCGAGGCCGCCAGTCTAGCACCTTCGGGCCCCAACGTCCATCGGTTCTGCGAATTATGTGCCCTGCCCATTGCCACTTCAGATAAAAAATACGGTAGGTACGAAAAAGAGATCAACCGCCGAATCCTACTTGGATGGGCAGCGTTCTGAAAACTACGAGACATCTTTTCATCCAGCATTCCTCAGTGCCTGAAGACTAAGGTCTTCGAACAGTGCGTGTTGCCAGCGATTACATATGGTTTCGAGACATGGCCGCTGATTATGGGGCTCGTAAGAAGACTCAGAGTCACTTAGCGGGCAATGGTGAGGGGTGAGGGCTATGCTCGGGGCTTCCCTACGTGATCAAATCAGAAATGAGGAGATCCGTAGGAGAACTAAAGCCACCGACGTATCATCAGTATATAGAATATATTCAGAAGGAAACTTCTTTGGAAAACCAATTTATAAATCTCGTTTATATTTATACAAATCTAAACCTTTAGATTTCCGAAACTTCGAGGGAGGGAAAAGACATGTTATGAATTTAATTGTCATTAAAATATTAAAAGTGTCGAAAATTAAAACAAATAAATTATTCAAATCTCAAATGAGGAATTGTAAATAAAAATGTCACGTGTTTTTTGTCAATATATCTATAACAAACTGCCAGAGACGTTCTAAAGATTTCACTCAATAAATTGGAATCTTCATCAAAATGAAGCAAATTGAAAAATCCTACTACAACTTGAAGATGTAAGGTAAGTAGCAGCCCACTAACGTCCCACTGCTGGGCACAGGACTCCTCACTCGCATGAGAGAGGGTTTTCAGACCATAGAACCCCCACGATGCTCCACTGTGAAATGGCAGGCATAGTACACAAGTGCATTTTCTATTCCTTCACTGTCATAGTCCGATGTGACGGGAATCCGACACGACCTGAGAGAGATCAGGCGCAGGACCGACGGCTTAACGTGCTCTCCGAGGCTCGGCGGTGCATCACACCTCCAACTTCCCAAATTTCGGGCAAATATTAAGAAAATCTTCATAGAAAACTCAATATTGATTTTTAAATCGGCGCGACACGGGACTCGAACCCACGACCTCATTTCTGTAGTCGAACATGCTAACCACTACACCAATGAGGCAGTTGAGGTATACTGGGACGATAAAAAGGCCACAATAAGAATAATATGTAGTTATTGCATAATATTCATATAGACTATATTACTACACTTCTGTATAATTGATTGTGAATAATACCTCCCTTGTATATATATATATACAAGGGAGGTATTCGACAAGAGCGTGACGGAGGAGTCTCATTCAATGCCCACTAAATACACGTGTAATCGCTCTTGATACGTAAAATTGCAAACATTCAATTGCACGGAACTGCAAAAATCAACATTTTATCAAATTCTACTTGAGAACAGACTTTGCTAGCAGAGATCCCGGGTTCAATCCCCGATTGGATGAATTTAGGAAATTGCATTTCCCAATTGGTCTGAGTCTGGGCTGGTGGAAGAGATCAAGCAAGAGATTTAGAGCTCTGGTACGATGCTATGTAGAAATCATAAGGTATATTGCCTCTTACGATATTATCGCGCTTTCATCTTAGACTGTATCATCACTAACCGTTAGTTAAGATCACAATCAAGCGCTAACCTATCAGCAATAAAATTTAAAGAGCAAGTCGTTTATCAGTTTTTTACAGTGTAAGCAAGGATTTCTGCCAAAATATTTGTATGAACACATTTCCCGTGTCGACGTATAACGTATGGACACAAGAGCCATGTACGAAGCAACGTGCATGTTAACAGTTCTACATTTCTTACTCTATGGCAAGTCGCCGGGTTGAGACCTTTTTGACCGCTTTGCTCGCGTATCGTTGTTTTGGTAAATAAATGTGGATATTCCCCATTTAATATTTAAAATTTCATTTTTATTTTATAAGAAATTTTTTTATAGAGAACCCCGGGTTTTCTGCGTATATAACTTTTATAGAACACGAGGAAAATAACAATAAAATTAATTGCAGTTCAACTTCCAATACGTGACGCAACTTTTGCTTTAATATTTTGGTATCTACTTGTCCGATTTGAAAAAATCATCCAGTGTTAGATAGGCTATTTATTGAGGAAGGCTACGGGCTATATTTAATTACGCTAAGACTATTAGTAACAGAGCATCAACAAAAAATATACCGAAATCAGAGTTTTTTTCCTTTTTAGAATTGCCGTTGCTTGCACTGAGTAAACAGTTAAAATTACGCAAAAACCATGTATAACAGAATTGTTCCCCTTTAAAAATAAAAACAAATGTCAACAACAGTATATATCTATCTTTTAAGATTAACTCACTATAACCTTTTTCCTGTCAACCAAATTTGTTCCTTTTGTCACCATTATGTGTTGTATGAAACAGCAATTACATTTTATGGCATTTGAAAAAATAAAAAAATTAATACATTAAATATATTAAATAGACACACGTACAAAAGGCGGTCTTATCGCTCAATAGTCATTTCTGCCAGACAATATTTATAAAGTTAGTATTTAAACAGAGTGGCAATAACATTAACGTACATGCAAAATATCTACATACCAATACACATATATCACAAAGCATATAAATATTATACTTTCGACGGCTTTGCTGGCGCAGTGGCGAGTACTCACTTTACTAGCAGAGTCCCGGGTTCAAATCCGGTCGGGGGTTAATTGCATTTTATAATTTGTTTGAGTCTATACTGGCTTCGTATCTCCAAGGAAAGAGATTTTTATTTCAGTACGATGCTGTGTAGAAACCATAAGAGACTAAATACCTCTTACCAGATTATCACGCTTAGATTGTATCATCACTTATCATCGGGTGTGATCTCAGTCAAGCGCTAACCTGTCAGCTATTACGAGTATATGCAATGTTGTCTTCCTATATCACTCCCACCAACACTCAATCTTATCAATTTATGTGTCTATCGCTTATTACTGTCGCTTTTTCGTTTCACCGATAGATGTTTTAACTTCATAAATTAAGTGTGTGCGTACAAAGAACACGTGCTAGAAGTGAAACTTCTTTGGCAAACTCATTTTTAGGTCTTGTTTATATTGTTAGCAATCATTATTATTTTATTTGTTGGATTGCAATTAAATTACTATATTTATTTATTATGCTGAGGTTTTTATAATTATATCGGTAAAAGGCTTACTTGTGCTATATAAAACTGTTCCACTTCAAAAAAAAAAAAACAAATATAATAAAGAAAATTTAGTAATATCCACTTGTTACTAGCGTAGGATAAAAAGTATACGTTAAATAGGGAGCTATTAAGCTAAGCTGCACTCCGTATGACACCCTTTACATTTTCACTTTCAGTGTAGGCACGGGTGACTATTGTGCGCACGGGAGTGTATAGGCCAAGTGTCTAACAAAAAAAATTAGAACATCGTATGATAAAACGAACACAATGAAAAGAACTGTACCAAATTTCATTTAAATCGATTCAATAATTTGAAAGACAGACATTTATATTGTAACAGCCTAAAATATAAATGTCTAGCTACTGACGACTCTTCCACCCCTTTCCTTTTTATATCCTTTCTCAGGCTCTAGACTATCTGTGTACTAAATGTCATTTAAATCTGTTCAGTTGTTTTGGCGTTACAGCAAAACAGACAGAGATACTTTCGCATTTACATTATAAGTTACTTTTATTTTACATCTAAAAAATCATTATGTAAGTACAGCGAAATGTGATCGTTGTTCAGTTCATTGACCCGTGCGTTCGAGCACCAGCTTATTTTGTTTCATTGCTGGTTTGTTTTCAGTAATGTATTTTTGGGGGAATGTATTTTTTATGAAACTCTTGTTTCATTTAGCTGTACTAACATAAAGGAGCGTAGAAATGCTAATAAAACGTTTTCTTTCGTCCCATCATCAAATCAGTAGTGGGACGTAAACCCTTAATTTGACACTACTACTGGGCTGCTAATTACCTGCTCAATTAATGATTTAGGATTCATGTAACGACTTTGGTCATTTTACGTATTATTTGAAGTGTAACTTCTTAGAATTAACTGTGCTCAGTATATTTGTCTCTAGACAGAAGCTCCTGGGTTAGAGTAACGGGTCGGGCGAATTAAAAAAATCTATTTTCTGTTAATAAATCCACAGTATTAGCCCTGTATTATGGTAAATGGTGCTCTGCACGCCTTTATGAATAGTCACATGGTGTCTCAAAGGGCTAGACTGGCTGTGCATGCTGGAGTGTTGGCGCAACACCTATGTATGGTAGTGAAAGTTGGGTATGGCAGAAGAATCACAAAAGTAAAATAAATGCGGTAGAGATGAGAGCGTTGAGAAGCATGAGTGGATTAAAACTGAGTGACAGAGTGAGAAATAGTGTGATAAGAGAACGTTGTGGTATAAAAGAAGACGTAGTGACTAAAATTGAAAAAGGTATGCTTAGATGGTTTGGGCATGTAGAGAGAATGAATGAAAGGAGACTGACAAAAAGGATTTATGAGTCAAGAGTGAATGCGAAAGTTGGAAG
>JACTOM010000940.1:139016-153904 GCA_015832385.1 Elymnias hypermnestra
GCAGAAGAATCACAAAAGTAAAATAAATGCGGTAGAGATGAGAGCGTTGAGAAGCATGAGTGGATTAAAACTGAGTGACAGAGTGAGAAATAGTGTGATAAGAGAACGTTGTGGTATAAAAGAAGACGTAGTGACTAAAATTGAAAAAGGTATGCTTAGATGGTTTGGGCATGTAGAGAGAATGAATGAAAGGAGACTGACAAAAAGGATTTATGAGTCAAGAGTGAATGCGAAAGTTGGAAGGGGAAGACCAAGGCGAAAGTTCCTGGACCAAATCCAGGACATTTTAAATAAGGGCCAGGTCAAGAGTACTCTAAACCGACGAACTTGTATGAAAGGTTTAATGACAATGAAAGAAGCGAAGGGGATATGCAAGGATCGTGGCAAGTGGAAGGACGTGGTCTCTGCCTACCCCTACGGGAATGAGGCGTGATGCAGTTTTACCCGCGTAGATACCGATCTCGTGGCAGAGGAAAGTACTAAGTCGAACTATAGATTTATTAACTTTTTATAATTATTATTAATAATATATTTATATCCTTGGAATATGAGCTAACTCACCAGTCGCACGTCCAGTTATAAGGGTCGCTACAATTGACATTTTTAAATTCGTTATAACTTTTGAATGGAATGTCCGATTTCAATAATTTAAAATGTATTTAACAGGTACTGAAATGGTCTTTAATTTTATAGGACAATAATTAATACAGAAGTATGAAGAATATGGTTTGATTATTATCACCACTTTTATTAACTTTTAAAATGTAAAAAAGAAGTTATAGTGGCATAACTACAGTAGTTGGACATATGGTATCGTGGACTTTTTTGTAGATATTAATACGTTCTATAATATTGTAGAACATTTTTTTGTTCTATCATTAATAGTTTCCGCAGCGAACGATGAAAGAATTTTTGTGACCAATTGTGTTACATTTTTCTTAGGGATCCCTATTGTTTTTTTTTTTGAGCTTTCTAAAGGTGAAAAAATTTTTGAAATCGGTCCAGTAGTTTTTGTGTTAAAACATAGCAAACTGTTGTCGACATATCGACTGACAAACGTTCGGTATGCAACGAGTAAATGATTAATTTACAATACTAGAGCGAGAATTAAGTATACTCGTATGATATGTTTTGATATACATTTTTATTGCTCTTTGGATAGAAATCAATCGACACAAATAGAAGTTTTAGGCGGAAATTATTTCAATTTCAATTCTCGTTACTGATAATTATTGAACAATAAATCTAGTGTTTCGTATTCAATTAAAGCTTTAACCAACGGTGACCGATGTTTATAAGATATACCGGGACGCGACGACGGACATACACCGGGCGCTGAATGAGTGGAATTTTAAATAGCACCACGTAATATATACGTGTCTTATTACCTCGATGACACAGCGGTCTATAATAAGTAAGTGTACCAGGTTTGGTGCCCGTGAGTAACATTAGTCATTGTTCTTGACAGATAAGTTATCAAAACGATATCTTTATATTAATACGTGAAGGAATAACTTTCTACTCCTTTTATGATGATATTTTATAAAAAATTATACCTTAAAAATACCTAAAGTCCATAAAAAACAGCATTACACACCCCAACATGTATTTGACACACACACGCTTATATAGTCATGTGTCAATCTGACAATTATGTCAAACGTCATAAGGTTCATTAAAAAGTTTATATGGTCAAAAGGATTAAGAAGGTTTCATTAGAAATGTTTATATTGTCAAAAGCACTAAGGAGATTACATTAGAAAAGTCTAGAATTAAGATTACATTAATAAAATTATATTGTCTAAATAATTAAAAAGATTACATTAGAAAAGTTTATATTGTCAAAAGAACTAAGAAGGTTACATTAGAAAAGTTTATATTGTTAAAAGAATTAAGAAGGTTACATTAGGAAAGTTTATATTGTAAAAGCACTAAGAAGGTTACATTAGAAAAGTTTATATTGTCAAAAGAACTAAAAAGGTTAGCTTAGGAAAGTGTATACTGTCAAAAGAATTAAAAAGGTTACAAAACAAAAGTTTACACAGTCAAATGAACTAAGAAGGTTACATTACAAAAGTTTACACAGTCAAAACAACCAGGAAGGTTACATTAGAAAAGTTTACATTGTCAAAACAACCAAGAAGGTTACATTAGAAAAGTTTACATTGTCAAAAGAACTAAGAAGGTTACATAGGAAAAGTTTATATTGTCAAAAGAATTGAGAAGGTAACATTATAAAAGTTTATAATGTCAAAAGAATTAAAAAGGTTACATAAGAAATGTTTACACAGTCAAAAGAACTAAGAAGGTTACATTAGAAAAGTTAACATTGTCAAAAGAACCAAGAAGGTTACACTAGAAAAGTTTATATTGTCTAATGAACTAATACTCATTTCAATATAAATAGATTATTGCAACAACTTTATTTGAGTATAGTCTTTGACAATAGAACTTTTAATGTTCAAACTTATAATTTATATTTATTACGGTCGAATTTCGACCACTAGACGACCAACAGTTATTATAGATATGCCATGAAGGTGCCTAATAATAAACATTGTTCAAACGACCTATTTTAAAAGTACGCAATCACATTGTTTCCGCGGACCTAATGACAGTGACCTGAATGACTTCAATGATCCCTATTTTAAGTGTTTCGTGTTTACGAAATTTTTCATGACTAGTATTATTTTTATACATATAAGTATTTTATTATACAGTTATTATAACGAACTACAATATTTAATACCAACTTCCGCCAATTGCCAACTTCCGCCTGATTACGATCGGCTTATACTAAAACTCGACGAATCTTTTTCATTTCGATGTAATATAATGTCTACACTGCTTGGAATATTTTATTATACAGATATTATTACGAACTCAACTTTTCCCTTATACAGAGCATTGCTAACTACCGTCTGATTACAATCAGCTAATATTAAAACTCGATGAGTCTATTTGATTTGAATTATTAAAATGGCTAAAATGCTTGGATAATTTTATTATACAGATATTATAACGAACGACATTATTCATTAATACACAGCATTGCTAACTTCGGCCAGATTACAATCATCTAATATTAAAACTCGATGAGTCTATTAAATTTGAATTAATAAAATGTCTACACTGCTTGGAATATTTTATTATACAGATATTATAACGAACTCAATTATTCCTTTATATACAGCATTGCTAACTTCCGCCTGATCACAATCAGCTAATATTATGGCATTGGATGTAGGATCACATCAAATGGATGAGTCTATTTCATATAATATCTACACTGCTTGGAATATTTTATTATACAGATATTATAATGAACTAAACTATTCCTTTATAAACAACGTTGTTAACTTCCGCCTGATCACCATCAGCTAATATTTTGGCATTGGATGTAGGATCACATCAAATGGATAAGTCTATTTCATATAATATCTACACTGCTTGGAATATTTTATTATACATATATTATAATGAACTAAACTATTCCTTTATAAACAACATTGTTAACTATCGCCTGATTACAATCGGCTAACATTAAAAGTATATGATGAAGGCTTATAACAACTCGATGTATCTATGTGTATTAGATTTGAATATAATATAATGGCTACAATGCTTGGAATATTTTATTATACAGATATTATAACGAACTAATCTTTGCCCTTATACAGAGCATTGCTAACTACCGTCTGATTACAATCAGCTAATATTGAAACTCGATGAGTCTATTTGATTTGAATTAATAAAATGGCTACAATGCTTGGAATATTTTATTATACAGATATTATTACGAACTCAACTTTTCCCTTATACAGAGCATTGCTAACTACCGTCTGATTACAATCAGCTAATATTAAAACTCGATTGAGTCTATTTCATTTGAATCAATAAAATGGCTACAATGCTTGGATTATTTAATTATACAGATATTATAACGAACTAAACTTTTTCGTTATACACAGCATTTCCAACTTCCGCCTGATTACAATCAGCTAATGGTAAAACTCGATGAGTCTGCTGTCTACTGTAAATATATTACTAAGAGCTAAAGTTTTTTTTTTTAGGGCTTCGGTTGCGTGCGCTGCGTAAACGATTAAAGATATGTAAAAATCATATATGACGGAATTGTTCCCCTTTAAATGTTCTATAAAAAAGTCTAAAATAGCTTAAATCTATCTATTACGGTTGATTCAGTATAACCGTTTTTATTGCAACAAAATGCATAATCACTTCCGAGGTCTTAATCGAGAGAAATATCGATTTTAGGACAAAAGTCATAAGAACCTAAATTGTAGTAAATTTAATTACGAACAACTTTTGTTATTATGAATTTGCACATAAAATTGAAAATAAGCGAGTTATTTCAAAAACAAAAAAGTACTGTTAAATCCAAGATGGCGGCCGACGCAAAAGGGTGCGGACTCCGAAAATCGAAAGTTAAGCTGTCCTGACGATGCCAGAAGAAGAAGAGTTAGTAAAATAGTTAAAATAACAGTTATTATTCTCAAAACTCACCCATCAGCACCAACAAACGTCTCCTTTGCAGTGATACCATCATAATGTATCCGATTTTCAATTTCACCATCCACCAGCACATCAGTCATCACAAAATTCACCATCGCCTTATTTAAATGGCGTCTCAAATACCTAATGTCACTTAAAATCTTTTTATCACTCCTAATAACAACATTGTTTGGATGAACAACTTCTTGTCTATATTTTATATGGGAATTGTTTGGATGAACAAATTCTCGTCTATTTATTATAAAGGAATTGTTTGTAAGATTTTGTTCTTTAGATTTGTTTGGATGATGTTCGTGCCTGTGTCTATGGGTTGTATTTGAGTTTGACGATATAATGTCACTGTCAATGTCACTATCGTTGTCTATGTCACAGTTTATTGAACCAAGGAGGAGCAATAGGAGTGCTGGTGTACGAAGCATCTTCTTCCACGAGACGAAGGTCGGCGACAGTTTCTTCTTCGCTTTGGGAGATTTCAACTCCATCTCAGAATCTGGAACAAGATGTAGAATTTTAGATTTCCAGACATAAACGAACAATGACGAATTGTAAATGAAAATGTTGTTCGTAAATATTAAAACTACCTGACCTTCGTGACGCTAGTCACGCGTTTCATCCGTAAAAGTTATACCCTCATGCGCCTAAAAAATTAAGTAGTAGCCCATTAATGCTGGGCACAAGCCTGCTCACTCATATGAGAGAGGGTTTATAGAGCATAGACCCACCACGCTGCTCCACTTCGGATTGGCAGTACAAGTGTACTCTCTAGTCCTTCACTTTCACAGACCTGACGGCTTAACGTGCTCTCCGAAGCACGGGAGTGGATCATACCGCCAACTTCCCAACTTCGGGCAAATATTGAGAAAATCTTGATAGAAAACTCAGTATCGATTTCGAATTAGCCCGACCAGGGACTCGAACCCAGGACCTCATATCTGTAGTCGAACAAGCTAACCACTAGACCAATAAGGCAGTCCTAAAGAAGTGTCACTGCAAAAATTGTTATATAGAAAATAATAGCGTCTTAACACGTTAAAGCTACCATCTTTAATTGTATCATCGCGTACCATCATCGCAAAGATGTGGTCTATGGTACTAAAGCCTTTTCTGATGCTGAGCTTATTCGGGGGGCTGGAAGTCTTCAAACTTGCGAGTGAGAAGATTCGTAATAACCCTCGAGTTTATAGATATGACTTAACAACGCAATAGGTCTATAGTTCTTCAATGAGGTGTTGTCACCTTTCTTGAAGAACAGAACTACTACCCTCCTAGACATTTAGCACCGTGCCTTCCAGGTTGACGGAATTGTTCGCTGAAGGACTTTAAGAATAGGTTTTCTACCCGCCTTAAGGAGTTCCGCTGCGATTCCGTCATCACCAGGTGCCTTGTTACCCTTATCTATTCGAGAGCCATGCTAATCTCGTACAGGCGTATAATGTCGGCTTAATTTGGCACGGGGGTCTTGAGCTGGCCCTGATCAATAGACACATCCCTTGCGAACACTTTGCGAGTCTAGCGTTCGATTGCAGCTTTAATTTGCTCAGTAGCGTTCGTGAACTATGAGAAAGCCTTCGATTCTGTGGAAACAGTCCTCACACAGACCCCAAAGCTCAGGATCTATCCAATGGAGTGCGACAAGGAGACGTCTCCCGGAAGCTGTTCGCCCCGGTGTTGGAAGACTTCTTTAAGCTATTGGAGTCGAACGGACTAGGCAGCTACATAATCATCGAGTACACCACTCATCTACGGTATGCCGACGACGTGATTATTATGGTAGAAATTTTGGAGCTTCTCAACAGGTGGGCCTAAAACTGAACATGGATAAGACGAAAGTTATGTCTAATATCCAGCTGGGACATAGGTTTTTTTATAGTTATGGCAGACAAACCGCCGCCCATGGACACCTGCAGCACCATAGGTACTACTGATGCGTTGCCGGCCTAATAAGTGGGAGTTGATTCGCCTCTTAACCACATCTGCATCATAGCCTTGCGGGAACACCTTTGGCGGGAGTTCGTTCCACATTTTACACGTCCGTGGGAAAAAAGATCGACGGTATCTAAGTGTGGTTGAAGGCCATGCATCCAGGTTATATGGATGGAAATTTACGGGTCCGTCGAGTTGTCCGATCGTAAAACCGTGACGGTGGTACTAGGAGTTCTTCAGAACATTCCCCGTGATAGATACGGTAGAACACATAGAGAACTTACGTTTCTACGGTGCTCCAGCGTTTCCAGTTTGCGTGTACATTGAGTGTCGTCTACAATTCGAATTGCCCGCTTCTGTATCCAGTCAAATGGAAGGAGTTGGTATTGGGGAGCTCCAGCCCATAGGTGAGAGCAATACTCTAAGGTAGGTCCGATTTCGAGAAAGCCAATCGCCGAATCCAACTCGGTTGGGCAGCGAAGGCTACATAAGGTCTTTTCGTCAAAAGACCAAAGTCTTCGAACAGTGCGTGTTGCAAGTGATGATTTACGGATTGAAAACGTGGTCGGTAACTATGGGAAGATCAGAGTCACTCACCGGGCGATCTAGAGAGCTATGTACGAATCGCGAAGCTGAAGTGACAATGGGCGGAGCACATAGTCCAAAGGATCGTTGGGGCCCGAAGGTGCTGGAGTATCGACCACGCATCGGAAACTGCACTGCTGCTGGTGGACCGACGATTTAAAAATGGTCGCCAGTAGCCGTTGGAGCCAGGCGGTACAAGACCGGGCACAGTGAGACCTATGTCCAGCACCGGACGTCCATCGGTTGAAGTGAGTGAGTTGCAAAACAAAATTAATCTAAACTATAACAAAAAATGTAATACGTCATTATTCTTCAAAACGATAAACAAGTCTTCTATTACGAAATATCATATTTCGCTTGACAAGCGACATTTTGTTTACGCATCTTAAAATCTAGCCTAGATTTTGTAATGGAAGCTTTACACGTGTACGTCTTTGCGTAGTATAAAATAAAAATTTTAACAAAAAAAGAACCGCGTTCAAACAGACTTACAAATATATTAATATGCTCTAAAAAGTAAGAAATAATTTCGTATTCTTTTATAGTGTTCTTCGTATCCTTATATTCGGAGTCGGCGTCAGCCAAGGTAGTTGTTCCCCGGTCGTCCACTTGGCAGCTCCCGCGTCTCTCCCTCCTATAGCTATATATGAAGGTACCTTGGTTGACACCGACTCCAAATATAAGAATACGAAAAACACTATAAAAGAATACGAATTTTTAGAGCATATTAATATATTTGTAAGTCTGTTTGAAGGCGGCAGCAACAAACGTAAGCTCATTGCTATTTGATTAAATATTTCACACTTATATTTTTTTGATCTTCATATTTAACTACGACTAGCACTTGACCATACCGAAGTTACAATAAGCAACTCAAATATCTGGATAGCTTATAGAAGATTCTGCCGAGTATCTTCGATTTGCTCCTAAGAATTGAAGAGTTCCGTCACTTTGTCATAGATTCCAGCATCAGAACCTAACCAAACTATCACAAAACAACCCTTGAAGTATATCCTATCTTGAGTTATTCGTCCATTTGTCGCGCACATGTTTAATGCACTTCTCCGGTTTTCTCATGGATGCCATCATCAGAACTGGATTTAAAAAAAATGGTACCCTATGACGACCACCAACTTTCATTTTAAAAAAAATCACCAAGATCGGTCCACCCAGTCGAGAGATATGAGGTAACAAACATTAAAAAAAATACACACGAATTGATAACCTCCTCCTTTTTTTGTGGTCGGTTAAAAATGAAGTCGCTTCCGCTGTGTATTCGCTTATATCTTGAATTCTAATCAAAGGATTTTAATGCAGTTTCTAGCAATAGATCGAGCTACTCCAGAAGAAGGTTTTTATGTATAATACATATATATTATATTAACTGCCTCATTGGTCTAGTGGTTAGCATGTTCGACTACAGACATGAGGTCCTGGGTTCGAGTCCCGGGTCGGGCCAATTCAAATATCAATATTGAGTTTTCTATTAAGATTTTCTCAATATTTGCCCGAAGTTGGGAAGTTGGCGGTGTGATCCACCCCCGTGCCTCGGAGAGCACGTTAAGCCGTCGGTCCTGCGCCTGATCTCTCTCCGGTCTTGTCGGATTCTCCCGTCACATCGGAATCCGCATTGGAACAGCGTGGTGGGTCTATGCTCTAAAACCCTCGCTCGTCGGAGTGAGGAGGCCTGTGCCCAGCAGTGGGACGTTAATGGGCTGCTACTTACTTACATATATAAGTAAGTATAAAAAAGACGAGATATACAAACAATTGTAAAGTGATGTTGTAACAAACATATGTTGAGCTTAAATCGCAAACGCTGACTAAACCTTAAAAGATAGATCAAAGTAATGTATCACAGAATTGTATATCTTAAAAAGATCTATAAAAATGTCCGTGATAGTATATATTTATCTCTAAAAGATAACCCGTAATGAACATATTTATCTTGTACATATTACAAAAAAAAACATGTGCTATTTTATACAATACAGTATTATTATTTATCCAATCGAATAGATTATAAATGTAGTGTATTTAATGTAGATTAAATCAGCCCTTAACAGTGTTTTATTAAAATGAATATCTTAGGAGATATCAGCGATTTAACATGCGGTGTACTTTAATACATCTATAATATAAAAATGAATCGCAAAATGTGTTGGTAAACGCATAACTCAACAACGCCTGGGTCAATTGTGACAATACCTTTTCTTAAATGTTCGTTGAAGTCCAAGGATGGTTTTTACGGCGAAAGTTCGTATAATTGCAGGGGAGAACCCTAAAAAACAAACGTTTTCTAACTAAAATGCTAATCAATTAAGTTCATAAATTACAATTACTCACTGTTGTCTAAGCAATGTAGGTGTGTTCCTAACGCCAAAGAATCAATTTGCACTTTATTACCGCTGCACAAATATCAAAATCAATTAAATAGTCACAAAATGTAAGAGCTATAGATATTTAGTACTGCTGTAATTGCATTTCGAAAATCATTCGTAAAACTGAAATCTGCTACATTCCAAATCTTTTTGACAGAACGAAGCCTGCCGGGTCTGCTAGTAAACTATAAAAATACAAAATATCCTTCGCCAAGAGCAAGTTAAAGTCCATTTCCGCTTATAACAAGTTCTCTTGCAGTTAATTTTCGCCATAAATTCGATTATATAAAAGTGCACTCTCATATTCCCGATGTTTTAACGCGCGTTGACCTTGGCTCGGGAATGTAAGCCTTGATGCGTGTAATGTCCCATTTACACGCTTCAGGTTTAATTTAAACTAATATTACAAAGAGGAAACATTTTTGTTTTCACACAAAAACTACTGGAGCGATTACAAAAATGTTTTCACTATTAGAAAACTGCATTTTCACTGAGCGACATAGTCCATATTACTTTCTTATAAAAAAAATAGGGATCCCTAATAAAAATGCGATAGTATAAACCAAGGTGTGAAAAAAAGTGTGTGTTAAAAGCTATATTTTGGCGTAACAAGATATCAAACAATTTATCTTTCTGTAGAAAAAACGACACAATAGAAAAAAGTGATTTAATATTAACTATTTATATCCAATGAACTGCCTCATTGGTCTAGTGGTTAGCATGTTCGACTACAGACATGAGGTCCTGGGTTCGAGTCCCGGGTCGGGCCAATTCACAACTCGATATTGAGTTTTCTATTAAGATTTTCTCAATATTTGCCCGAAGTTGGGAAGTTGGCAGTGTGATTCACCCCCGTGCCTCGGAGAGCACGTTAGGCCGTCAGTCCTGCGCCTAATCTCTCTCCGGTCGTGTCGGATTCCCGTCACATCGGACTATGAGAGTGAAGGAATAGTGACTGCACTTATGTACAATGCCCGCCAATCCGCAGTGGAGCAGCGTGGTGGGTCTATGCTCTAAAAACCCTCTCTCATGCGAGTGAGGAGGCCTGTGCCCAGCAGTGGGACGTTAATGGGCTGCTACTTACCTTATCCAATGAAAGTTACTTTACGTTTATTATTTTGGAATCTTTGGCCTTTGCCTTGCATTGAGTGAACGAATGATGGATATATTCGATTTGACAAGCAACAAAAACTACGGCGTGGATTTATGGTTGAACTGTTGCAAATATTATTTTGCATTTTTTAATGCAAACAAGCGTGTATTTCAATAAGCTGTGTGGAATCCAATGATAATGATTGATAAAAGTTCCGAGACAAAGTTTATGCATATCATTGTTTGAAAACATGTTTGTCTTGTTACGCCAAAGAAGTATAACTTCTAATGCGTTTATAGAAGTACACACATTTTTTGGAACGAAATTCCTTATCGCGCGTAAAAGACGGAAAAATTTGAGACCAAAAGTTGAAGCGACATACTGAAATTAAGATTAAAAGTTGTAACGACACTTTTTATATATTATCAGTAATACCAAAGTGGCGTAAGTGTGATCTTTTATATTTTGAAACGATTTTTATTATTTATGTATAGTCTTTGTATGATAGCTATACAGTGTCTAATGTATTGTCTACATGACGACGGTTAGTTTTTATAAATCATTGTTAATAAAACAAGGTTGATAACTTTTTAAAGCAGTTTTTTTTTTAATTAATTAAAAAATCATTATAAAAAAATGTATATCCGAATACTAATTTTATCTATACTTTGAATAGAACTTAAAATTAATATTTTTATAATAACGATAATAACGATTAGCGCTTGAATGTGATCTCACCTGATGGTAAGTGATGATACAGTCTAAGATGGAAGCGCGCTAATCTGTTAAGAGGCGATATACCCCTTACGGTTTCTACACAGCATCGTACCGGAACACAAATCTCTTTGTTTGGCGGTACGTTTTTGCTGGTAGGGTGGTAACTAGCCACGGCCGAAGCCTCCCACCAGTCCAGACTCAGACAAATTAGAAAATACAATTTCCTAAATTCGTCCTACCGGGGATCGAACCCGGGAGCTCCGCTAGCAAAGCGAATACTCGCACCACTGCGCCAGCGAGGCCGTCGACGAGAGGTCGTCCAGGCCACGTTTTTTTAATTATAAAAATAGATTATTACAACAACTTTTTTTTGATTATAGTCTTTGACAATAGAACGTTAATAATGTTCAAACTTATTATTATGGTCGAATTTCGACCACTGGACGACCACTGACTACTGTAATTACTAGACGAGTGTATATGGTTCATAACGAGACGATAATTTGTCGCCCAGTTGGCCGCTATGTTCGGTGACGTATGATCGCGTGATACTTGCGTTAACGCGAACTTAACGGTTTACACTATACGATATTTGGATACGACACGATTTCTCAAGGATTTGATATATTATTAACCGACTTCAAAAAAAGGAGGAGGTTATCAATTCGTCTGTTTTTTTTTATGTTTCTTACCTCATAACTTTCGACTGGGAGAACCGATCTTGATGATTTTTTATTAATGAAAGGTGATGCTTGTCGTTGTAAATCCAGTTCTGATGATGGCATCCATGAGTAAACCGGATGAGTCTTAAAGTTGCATTAAACTTGGGCGCGACAAATGGACGAATAACATAAGATCACTCCGACTCCGAATATAAGAATACGAAGAACTCTAAAAAAGATTACTCAATTATTTTTTACTTTTTAGAGCATATTAATATTTGTAACAGTTTGTTTTGAAGGCGGTTCTTTTTTTTGTTAAAATTTTTATTTATTATTGAAGTGAAACTTCTTTAGGCGCATGAGGGTAATTTTTTACGGATGAAACGCGTAAGTAACGTGACGAAGATGCGCAGCGGTTTTTATGCAAATTCGTTTGGAGGTAAGGTCCTTTTAACATACAAGTACAACGTGGCATTTTTATTTACAATTCGTCATTTGAGATTTGAATAAATTGTTTGTATTAATTAAATTCCTTTTCCTCTAAAGTCTGGGAAATCTAGTTTTATATTTGTACGAGACTTAAAAATTAGTTTGCCAAAGAAGTTTCACTTCTGACAAGTGTACACTTAAATGTGTGTGTTAAAGTACGGCGTCTATTTGATGCTTATGTAACTTTGCCAGCCGCTGTAATTAAATCTTTGATATCTTCTATGACATTCAGTTTAATAAAATATTATTATAAGCGAATTTAATCTACATTAAATATGTATTCGATTGGATAAATAATAATATTGTATTATATAAAATAGTTTGGTAAATAATTCTTTTTATTTGTAATATGTAAAAGATAAAAATGGTTATTGTGAATTATTGTTTAGATATAGATATGTCGGAGGGCAGGTGTCTGTGGAACGCTGGCGCCATCTAGCGGCGTGGGACAGAGTCAATAGTGATAGTCCGGCGGGAGTCTCTCGGCAGTTGTCGAGTGGCGCTCGACCGGAGTCTCTCGGCAGTTGTCGAGTGGCGCTCGACCGGAGCAGTCTACTGTTGGAACTGTCGCATTCCTAGCTATTATTGTTAATAGGTTTGTGTAAATTCATATCGGGAACATTAAATGATTGAACATTATAATTCGAGTTAATTAATAAAGTGTTTGATAGCACCAACATTACCCACGAATGCCCACAGTATAACAAATTAATAACGATGTCGGCGCAGAACCCTACGCCCTGCGCTTTATGCTTCTCCGTTCTCTCTTATTCTCCGACAGATATATACTGTCATGGACTTTTTTATTAATCTTTTTAAGGTGTACAATTCCGTAGTACATTAATTTGATCTATCTGGCAAGGTTTAGTCAGCGCTCGCAATTTAAGTGCCCAATAATATGTTTACGATATTACATTACAAACCTTTCCATATCTCGTATTTTCTGTAATATGTATGTATTACACATATAAACCTTCCTCTTTAATCGCTCTATCTATTGCCTAAAACTGCATCAAAATACATTGAATAGTTTAAAAGGTACAAGCGATCAAACAGCAGAGGCGACTATATATTACACTATATAAAGATTGAAATTTATCGTCTCTTATAAATAGCATCAATAGAAGCGCTAATCAAATACAAGTCTCTTCCGAGACGATTTTCTAATTTTCTAGTTAAAGAAAGAAACGGTTTTAACGAGATTTTATTGCAAGAACAGTGACATAATTAAAAAAAAAATTTAACCGACACAATTCGTAATCAAACGAACGCGACTTTCACGTACCGATTCCCGCCAAACTCCATAAAGTGTTGGTTGTCAAAATCCAACGTCAAAAACAAAAGCATATTTTTAAACATAATCGATTTCTGAACGACTTTAAACTACACTATTTATAACAAAACTATTTGCAACAAAAACTATTTGTAATTAAACGAACGCGACCTTTGCGCACAGATTCCCGCCCAACGTCAAATATTATCGTTGCGTTCAGAAACTGTTGGTTGTCAATGTGAAATGTTAAAAACAAAGGAATATTTTTAAATATAATCGATTTCTAAATTAATTTTAACTAAACTATTTATAATCAAACGAACGCGACCTTTACGCACAAATTCCCGTCAATCTCCGTCAAATATTATAGCTGCGTTCAGAAATTTTTGATTTTCAATGTCAAATGTCAGAAATAAAAGTATATTATTAAATATAATCGATTTCAGAACGACTTTTAACTAAACTATTTGTAATCAAACGAACGTGACCTTTACGCACAGATTTCCGCCAAACGTCAAATATTATCGTTGCGTTCAGAAAATGTTGGTTGTCAATGTCAAATGTCAAAAACAAAAGCATATTTTTAAATATAATCGATTTCAGAACGACTTTTAACTAAACTATTTGTAATCAAACGAACGCGACTTTAACGCACAGATTCCCGACAAACGTCAAATATTACCGCTGCGTTCGGAAATTGTTGGTTGCCAATGTCAAACGTGAAAAACAAAAGCACATTTTTAAATATAATCGATTTCAGAACAACTTTTAACTACACTATCTATAACGAAACTATTTGCAACAAAAACTATTTGTAATTAAACGAACGCGACCTTTGCGCACAGATTCCCGCCAAGCGTCAAATATTAACGCTGCGTTCGGAAATTGTTGGTTGCCAATGTCAAACGTGAAAAACAAAAGCATATTTTTAAATATAATCGATTTCAGAACAACTTTTAACTACACTATCTATAACGAAACTATTTGCAACAAAAACTATTTGTAATTAAACGAACGCGACCTTTGCGCACAGATTCCCGCCAAGCGTCAAATATTAACGCTGCGTTCGGAAATTGTTGGTTGCCAATGTCAAACGTGAAAAACAAAAGCATATTTTTAAATATAATCGATTTCAGAACAACTTTTAACTACACTATCTATAACGAAACTATTTGCAACAAAAACTATTTGTAATTAAACGAACGCGACCTTTGCGCACAGATTCCCGCCAA
>JACTOM010000940.1:158088-187051 GCA_015832385.1 Elymnias hypermnestra
CTTTCATACAAGTTCGTCGGTTTAGAGTACTCTTGACCTGGCCGTTATTTAAAATGTCCTGGATTTGGTCCAGGAACGTTCGCCTCGGTCTTCCCCTTCCAACTTTCGCATTCACTCTTGACTCATAAATCCTTTTTGTCAGTCTCCTTTCATTCATTCTCTCTACATGCCCAAACCATCTAAGCATACCTTTTTCAATTTTAGTCACTACGTCTTCTTTTATACCACAAGAACTATAACAAACACGATAAAGAAATAATAACGAAATCGGAACGCGCCGTTAAAATGAATTTTGTCCATAGACAAGACCTTCGACTCACAGGACGCAATTTCACGCGTTTTTTTTAAATAAAAAAAGCCATATTTTTAACTCCTTTTTTTCTTGTAAAAATCCTTAAAATAAAGTGAACTGGACAACCTTCGAAGCCTACTTTTTATTGAGGCGTTAATCAATTTGACACGTCGCTAATAACATTAATTAATACGTCCGTGTTTCAAGTGAAAACTGTACTAGATATTACAAATTCCTATTCTATTCTACTATGGCTTAATCTGATATTAATTATATACACAATACTTCACGTTTTCATATAAAGTTTGATTAATAAATATTTTATTAATAATCGAACTGTAACCTCGTTAATGTTTTTAACAATATAAAACCTTTTTAACATAACCTTATGACGTTTGACATAATTGTCACTTTGACAGATGAGTATATATACGTGTGTGTGTCATATACGTGGTAGTGTGTAATGTTTTTAATGATTTAATGTATTTTTTTAAACTGCCTCACTGGTCTAGTGGTTAGCATGTTCGACTACAGACATTAGGTTCTGGGTCGGGCCAATTCAAAAATCAATACTGAGTTTTCTATTTAAGATTTTCTCAATATTTGTCCGAAGTTGGAAAAATGGCGGTGTGATCCATCTCCGTACCTTGGAGAGCACGTTAAGCCGTCGGTCCTGCGCCTGATCTCTCTCCGGTCTTGTCGGATTCCCGTCACATCGGACTATGAGAGTGAAGGAATGCACTTGCAGAATGCACTTGCACTGGAAGAGTGCACTTGTGTACTATGCCTGCCAATCCGCAGTGTTGCAGCGTGGTGGGTCTATGCTCTAAAAACCCTCACTCCTCGGACTGAGATGCTACTTACTTACTTTTAATGTATTTTTTATGCATATTTTTATAAAAAGAGGTATAAAGTTTTAAAAGTGTTAATATATAGATAACAAATGTAATTTCCTTCTTTTTCCTGGCCTGGAATCGAACCTATTACCACTTTCGTGTCGAATTACCGTCACATCGGGCCAATGAGAGTGAAGGAATAGAGAGTACACTTGTGTACTATGCCTGCCAATCCGCAGTGGAGCAGCGTGGTGGGTCTATGCTCTAAAAACCCTCACTCCTCGGACTGAGGAGGCCTGTGCCCAGTGGGATGTGAATGCTACTTACTTACTTTTAATGTATTTTTTATAAAAGAGGTATAAAGTTTTAAAAGTGTTAATACATAGATAAAAAATGTTATTTCTTCCATTTTCCTGACCTGGAATCGAACCTATTACCACTTTCGGTATTCGAACAGTCAACCAGTTAAACCGTGTCTGATTAATATGTAATTTAAAGCACTTGACACCGCGTGGTGTTGTCAGACCTCTTAACAAAAGGGCGCCGGATTCATTACCTGTTATCAAATAAATCGGTTTATATTTAATCCATTGAAGGAATTTTTTACGGCTTATCGTTGTAACTTAACTAATACATGTCCAGGGTTCGACTCTCTTAACACTGATTTACAAAATATTACATTAAAATATAAATTTGTCGCTGTGTTTCAAACCACGCGCACTGAATAGGCAATAGTGCAGATATAGTTTCAAACTAATTCACTCGTACACTCAATACATTCATTCACTAATTAAATCAGTCACATAGTCCTTCACTACCATTCGATCACTCATTTACGAACTCACTCACTCACACTTGCATTCACTAACTCACGTATTCGCTCAATTATTAACTAACTCATTCTTTCACTTGCTCACTCATCACTCACTGAAGTTATTTATTCACTAACTCATTCAAACACTCGTTCATTCGATAACCCACTCATTCCCTCACTCATTTATTCAATAACTCACTCATTCGCTCACTTATTAACTAACTCATTCAGTCGCTAAGTCGCTCTTTCACTCACTCAACACGGGATATATTGGTATAAATGTAACGGTACTTTTATTTAAAAACAAATTGGCCCGACCCGGGACTCGAACCCAGGACCTCATGTCTGTAGTCGAACATGCTAACCATTAGACCAATGAGGCAAATTACACATACACATTATATTTTTGAAGTTGAACTTCTTTAGGCGCATGAGACGTGTCATTACACGCGTCACAAAGATATGCAGCGTTTTTTATGCAATTTAATCTGAAGGTAAGATAGTTTTAATATTTACAATATGTTTTTAATTGCAGACAGTTTAGCGCTTGACTGTGATCTCACCTGATGGTAAGTGATGATACAGTCTAAGATGGAAGCGCGTTGGTAAGAGGCGATATACCTCATGGTTTGGTTTTGTTATTCTAATGACGATAAAATTCATTAAATTGCTAACATATCTTCCTTTTCCTCTCAATATAACTCTCGGAAATCTAAAGATTTAGATTTCTATAAATATAAACGAGACTTAAAAATTGTTTCCCAAAGAAGCTTCACTTCTGTCATGTGTACTTTGTACGCTCGCACTTTTAACTTATTTAATGTCACAATGTTTTATAATACTGTAATAAAAATGATAAGTAACACTGTAGTGATATATATACAGATAATTACAATGTCGTGATTTATTTGCTAAACTAACTCTGCCTCGCGGTGTTACACGCATTATTAGGGACTTATTTATCGAACAAATATGAATGTAGCGAAGCGGAATACGCGTTACATAGCTGAGCGTGACGACTTAATCCCATTCAATACCCAATAACTTCTAAAAATTAAACAAAAACGTGAAAATAAACGGTACTTTTATTTAAAAAAGATTCTTTTAAAAATTACGTCTGAAACGCGTGCACCTATTGTATGAGGTTATAAGCAGTAACAGGATGCTATTAATGTACAAGGCTGCAAGGACCGGAAGGGTGTCAACTGATGCCTACGAGAACCAGAGGATCAGGGCTTTTGTTATGATGCACCACCTCCCATGGACACCTGCGGCACCAGAGTAACCGCTGATACGTTGCCAGCCCAGGAGGTGGAAGATTAATTGACTCTTAAAGTCTCGGGGAAACACCTCTGATCAATCTTAGAATTGTGATAAAAGACAGAGCACTGATCCAAAGTTGGCAGTGACTTTGGGTCTGCAACGGTGGGTCTAATTATCGTAGGGGCGATTTGTCCCCACCTAGAGAGCTGGTTGTCTCAGGGGCACGGGACATAGTCCCATTCAATACCCAATAACTTCTAAAAATTAAACCCAAATTGTTCTTGACGTTACATTCAATTATCAAATATTTTTTCAACTACAAAGTCTATGTAATTTTGGAACAGAATTAGTGACTATTTTTCTATGTAATGTAATAATACTTTTGCTGTTCTGTTTGTTTGAGTCAGGAGAAGGTTCGTATGAAAGAAAAAATTAACAAATTCACGTAGAACATCAGAAATTTTAGGTTAACTTAATCACAACAGTGACTTTTCTAATGTAACCTCCTTAGTGTTTTTAACAATATAAAACCTTTTTAATATAACCTTATTTCGTTTGACATAACTGTCATTGATTGACAGAAGAGGATGTAATATGCTTGTATCTAGTATTTAACTCCTGGTAGTGTGTGTAATATGTTTTTTTTAATAGATTTAATGTATTATTTACGCATAATCTTAAAAAAAAATATTATCATTGTGCATTCCTTCTCTGTATAAGCTATAAGTGTGGGAAATTTCATTCTTCATCCGCGTAATTTTCGTAAAAAGACGTAAGTTTTTGCTCCACGTATTAATATTTTAGAGATTGTCAATCAAACTCAACACACACAAAATATTTAGAATCTTGTATAAAAAATTCTCATGTCACAGTTTTCGTACCTATACTCCTCCGAAACGGCTGTACCGATTCGTACCAAATTTTATATGCGTATTCAGTAGATCTGAAAATCAGCTACTATCTATTTTTCATGCCCCTAAGTGATAAAGGTTGTTCACCCGTAACTTTTTTTTTAAATTTTGGGACGAAATTATTATTTTTTTGTGATACAGCATACGAAAATACATACAACACTAAATTTTCACCTTTCTATCACGAACCCCTATTTTTTAATAGCGATAATAGTAATTATATGTCAAAACAACAGCTAGTTATGTATATAAAATATGTTATATGACTTTAAAAGTCATTAAGAATTTCTTACATATAAACTTTTAACGACGCCTTATATATTTCATACAATGTTATATAACGAGACGTTAACAAGGGAAATTACGACAGCAATTAACTCTGCTCTTAAATTAACTACTCAATAAAATCTGGGTTAACTTTAATAATGTATATTACAAGAAAAAAAAACCACCCACCTGTCCAACACGACCGCCTGAACTTTTACATAAGTGTTTCACGTAAAAATCACTTTTAAACCTCTTCCAACACACAATACATCCATATTATCACTTAGTTTATTAGATCTACTTTATCTTCACATATAATAATGTATTATAAAGTGTTTATGACATTTGAAAAAGTTTTCTGTCGTAATTTTCGCGCGGTGTCATGCCACAGAGTAATACATGCTCTCTTAACGAGCGCGCGGCTGATACTGACCCAACTTGAACTGAAATGCATGGATGCCACGTTGGTCTTGGTCAAACATCATACGATCGTGAATTTAAAAAAAAGCAGCTTTCGCCTCACTTACCTGCTCGGAATGCAACCGGCAAAAAAAATGTATTTTATACATCAATTAATACAGTTATATCATGATAAATGAGAATAATTTTATTTATGTTACAAATAAATGGTATGATGTGGCTGAAGACTTTTGCTCTTGTTCCTAACATCGTTTGACCATGATTAAAAAAAAACAACAGTTTTCGTCATTTTTATCTGTACGGATTGCAACTGACAGAATATTATCTGTATATAATTTCGCAATGAATACTGTTATATCATAATTTAAATATTTTTTATTTATGGCTGTAGACACGTTGAACTTGGATCGTTTGATCATGAATTAAAAAAAAACCGCTGTCATGTTATTTATCTGTTTGGAATGCAACCAGCAAAAAATATATTTTATATATGAATTAATATATCATGATAAATTAGAATAATTTTACAAATAAATGGTATGATATGGCTGATAACTTTTTGGTCTTGTTCCTAACATCGTTTGATCGTGATTTAAAAAAAACAGTATTCGTCTTTTTTATCTGTACGGATTGCAACTATCAGAATATTATCTGTATTTCGCAATGAATACTGTTATATCATAATTTAAATATTTTTTTTATATATGGCTGTAGACACGTTGATCTTGGTTCGTTTGATACATACATACATACATAGCATCACGCCTTATTCCCATAGGGGTAGGCAGAGANTATATGTATTTTATACATCAATTAATACAGTTATATCATGATAATTTAGAATAATTTTATTTATATTACAAATAAATGGTATGATATGGCTGAAGACTTTTTGGTCTTGTTCCTAACTATAAAAAAAAAGTTTTCGTCTTTTTTATCTGTGGAAAAAATCATATTTATTTCATTTCTTAATTAATACAATTATATCGTAAGAATTCACCATTATTTTATTTGTGTTTGTTATTATCTTGAATACTAAAACGAACGATATGGCTGAAGTCTCTGTGATCTAAGCCCAAACTTCGTTCGGTCAAGAATTAAAAAAATTGCTTTCGCGACATTTATCTCGTTACTTAATCAGCAAAATATTATATCTATTTATTTCTTTCACTAAAAATATACTTATATCATATTAGTATTATTTTATGCAAAATAACCAAATAGCCAAATAATAAATAAATTATGGAACCCAAATTATAGTATAATATAGTATATAGTATAGTATAGTATTAATAATAATAATCTTTATTTCTCAGGTAAATACCCATTACAGTCACACACGATACAGTCACAGTTAAATGAAATAAATTATTACAAGAAATTTAAGTAATTTAAATAACTAAAATATTAATAAAAATAAAATAAAATACAAAGTAAAATAAAATAAAGTAAGATAATTCAAAATTAATAATAATAATTATAATTGGAAACTAAATCTATTTATTTGGACTGTGGTGCACGGAATGCCAAAACTTAAAAATTGATCAGTCAAAATTTTCTGTCAACGTCTTAATGATGATGTTGTCGGAGGTTCGTATTCTGTTCCAGAATCTTCCGATGTGCGATCTTATGATTGCATAAAAATCTGGTATTCTGGCATTAGCAAACATGGCAGATGCACTAATTGATCGATGTGATCTCATCAGAATCCGATACGCATTATTATATTGCACCCTGATGTTATTAACTGCACGTTTAGAAAATTTTGTCCAAAGCTGACAAGTGTAAAAGCTTAGGCAATACGCCCTAAATGATGTTACTTTGACACTGTCGGTACATTTTCCAAAACGGCGTGCAATCTTGCATCTTACAGCCAGACCACGGCGTTCTCTTTCGATGTCATTGTCATCCATAAAATTTTCAGTTAATATTCAAATTATAGTATTTATACTCAGGCACTGGAGCGTATACAAAAGAAACTCATCAAGTGCTTAAATGTCATAAGCAATTCGCAAAAAGATAATTATGAAAATTGTTGCAAACTTCATGGGATAATGTCGCTCTCGGACCGTCGACGTGTCTTAGACATGATTTTTTTGTATAATATTTGCAACAGTTTATTTGATTGTCCTAAGCTAGTTACTACTTTTATTCGCCTAAATGTTCCAGTTAAACGCACGAGACACACGGAATTATTTCAAGTTCCACCTGCGCATACCAATTACTATCTAAATTCTGTTACTTATCGGCTCCTAAATAATTACTAACACCATTGACATCTTTTCTACATCCAAAAATAGGTTTAAAATAATTGGTAAAAAATAAAGTCCTGAATATATAACTTAATTTATCTAAAATATAATAGCAAACACACACATCCACACATACACACACAATTAGGCAGCTGTGACTGTTAATAATACTGTAAACATAAGAAGAATCTGTAATTGGCATAAATTTAGTTAATCTGTTTTTCTACAAGTTTTATTAGTTAAGATGCTGTAGATGTAGTGATAATAAATGAATAAATAAATGGAATCCTTAAATGATATTTAATGTTCAAACTTAGTTTGACCCTAATTAAAAAAAATAGTAACCGGTAAAAAATGTAATGATTCAGTATAAAATGATACAAGATCTTATTATTTGATTAATACAGTTATATCATATAAATATTAAAATCCTGGGATGAATTTCTATGGCTGAAGACTCATTAGTCTTCGTCTTAACATCATTCTACTGTGATTTAAAAAAAAAAGCCGCTTTCGTCTTAATCATTCGCTCGGATTGCAACCGGCAAAAAATTATACGTATTTAAATTCTCAATAATATAGTTATATTAGCTGTACGTAATTTTATTTGTATTTGTTACAAATATTGTTATTAGAATCTTTAAATGATAATATATGGCTGAAGACCTATCAGTCTTGGTACTAACACCGAAGGGCCATGAATTTAAAAAAAAATTATCGTCATATTTATGTTGAAAAATGCAACAGTAAAAAATATATACGTATTAATACCGTTATATCATAATAATTTAACATAATTTTGTCACAAATATTGTAAAGAGAAAACTAAAATGATATAATATGGCTGAAGTCACGTTACTCTTGGTCCTAATACCGTAGGCTTATGAATTAAAAAAAACTGATGTCGCCACATTTATCTGTTCATAATACCTTTGGCATTATATGTATTTGAATTCTTAATAATACCGTTATATGTTAACTTTACATAATTTTATTTGTTCACGTTCCAAATAAATGTAATGATGTGGCTGTAAGCTAGTTGATATTAGTCTTGACATCTTAAAAAAAAAAATTGATTGCGTCACATTTATTTGGTAAGAATGCAACCGGAAAAAATAATTTCTAATTTCTCAACTGTTGTGTTTTCTTTCTTCCTGTTATACCATAATTTAACATATTTTTTTACTTGTTTGTAATAATTGGTAATATATGGCTGAATACATGTTAGTCTTGGTCCAAACTTCGTACATCGTCATCGTGAATTAAAAAAAAACTGCTTTCGCCACATTTATATGCAAGGAATACAAACGGCAAAAAATATGTATAAAATACACACATACACAGACAATACCTCAAATAATACTTAATATTTTTTTTATGTATGGCTGTACATTCATAGTTCTTGGTCCTAACATCATTTGACAGTGATTTAAAGAAAATAGTTTTAGCAACATTAGCTGTTCGCTATGCAACCGGAAATAGATTTTATAGATCAATTAATACAGTTATTTCATTATAATTTAACATAGCTTTGTTACAAATGTTGTTAATAGAATCTTCAAATGATATTATGTGGCTGAAGACTCATTAGCCTTGGCCTTAACATCGTCTGACCGTGATAAAAAAAAACTAACAGAATATTGTCTGTATATAATTTCGAAATTTATAATGTTACATCGTTATATAACTTTATTTGTTTCTAATAAATTCAATTATATGGCTGAAGACTTTTCGATCTTGGTCCAGATATTGTTTGATCGTGAATTAAAAAAAAACACCTGTCTTCTCATTTATATGTTCGAAATACAAACGGTAAAATCATATTTATTCCTCTTGAAGTTTAATTACTTTTTTGACGGTTTCTCCTCAGATGAAACAACTACTAAACTGATAGTAGATGTGTTACCACAGACAATCAGGCTAACTGCTAATTTAGGCTGATGGCTAACTTAGACTAATTTAGGCTGATGGATAACTTAGACTAATGGCTAACTTTTTCCCAACGAAAATAAATGGCTTACGTAGACTAATGTTTAACTTAGGCTAATAGTTAATTTTGGCAAATGGCTGACTTAGTCTAATGGCTAACGTAGACTAAAGGGTAACTAATGGCTAACTTAAACTAATAGCTAAAGTAGTCTCTTGGCTAACTTAGGCTAATGTTTAAAAGTAAGTAAGTAAGTAGCAGCCCTTTAACGTCCCACTGCTGGGCACAGGCCTCCTCACTCTGAGGAGCGAGGGTTTGTTAGGCTAATGTTTAACTTTGGCTAATTGCTAACATAGGCTAATGGCTAACTTAAACTAATAGCTAACATTGTCTCTTGGCTAACTTAGGCTAATGGGTAACTTAGGCCAATGGCTAACTTAAACTAATGACTAACAGAGGCTAATGGCTAACATAAGCTAATGTCTAACTTAGGATAATGGTTAAGCTAACAGGCTAAGACTGTCATGGCTAACTCAAGCTAATGGCTAACGTAGACTAATGGTTAACTTAGGTTAATAACTAACTTAGGCCAATGGCTAGGCTAACAGGCTTAGACTGGCTTAGCTAACTCAGGCTAACGGGCTAAAGACTAAAGACAATTCAAAAGAGCTAACGTAACTATTTTTGACATTGCTTATGCAATAAGACCGCCTTTGCATGCTTTGGTTCCTAAACTATTACGTCACTGTTATGTGCCTAATGTTGTGTGCAATAAAGTATTTATATATCTATTTTTGTATATTTATAACTTAGGCTATCTTTCGACGAAATTAACGTCAAATTTTGCCCAGTTGTTTTGAAGGTATAGGGTATAAAACAGACATGTTTATACAAATAAGGAAAAGCTTTAGGAAATACACCAAAGGTGTTATTATCATTGATATAGAACAAGTGTTCCCACGCAGGCTTTATAGGACTCGTTTGATCTGGACTAAGAACCTATTTGTTGGGATCGTGTTACTTAGGAGCGGGATTTTACAATCCCATATCAGAGGTTATAGTGAGCCAACCTTAAAAGATAGATGTATACAATCTCAGACTTTTTTATAGAACTTTTAAAGGGAAACAATTTCTTCATAGATAACTTTTGCGTAACTTTAACCGTTTACGTAGCGTAAGCAACGGAAGCGTTCAAAAGGAAAAACTCCCGATTTTGAAACAGTCTTCATTGTTGCACCGCTCCTAATAGCCTTAGCCTAATGATTTATAGCAAATAGCCTTTCTAGATAAAGGGGCTAAATATCAGTTAAAGATTTTTTCAATTTGAACCAATAGTTTCTGAGATTATCACGTTAAAACAAACAAACCCTTCAGATTCCCCCGTTTTCGCAACATTTTTCATTAGTGCCACGCTCTTATTGGTTTAAGCCTAATGATATATCGCCTATAGCCTTCCTAAATAAATGGGCTAAAGTTTAATATAAAAATTATTACATTTGACTCAATAGTTCCTGTGATTATCATTTTCAAACAAACAAACACTTCAGATTCGTGTACATTTCCCGCGTTTTTGCAACATTTTTCATTGTTGCTACGCCCCTATTAGTCTTAGCCTAATTATATACAGTCTATAGCCTTCCTAAATAAATGGGCTAACTATCAATAAAAGAATTTTTCAATTTGACCCAATAGTTTCACGTTCAAACAAATACTACAGATTCGTATACATTTCCCACTTTTTGCAACATTTTTCATTGTTGCAACGCCCCTATTGGTCATGGCGTGATGATATATAGCCTATAGTCTTCCTAGATAAATGGGCTATCTAAGACTGTAAGAATATCCCAAATTGGACCAGTAGTTCTCGAGATAAGTGCGTACAAACAAACAAACTCTTCAGTTTTATATATTTGTAATGAATATAAGCAAAATTGTTAAGTCTTACACAACATTCTTTTAAATATAACCTATCCTATGTTATAAGTCGAAAAAAATCCATCAAAATGAAACAAAAAGCATCAAAATCGGTCAAGTAATTTCGGAGTTCATGATGGTTAGATACTGTGACAAGGAAGTTTTGTGTACATAGGTTATAAAGCAAAAGAGTTTGTTTGTACACGTTTTTCTCAAAAACTACTGGTTCGAATTGAAAAATTCTTTTAGTTTTAGATAGCCCATTTATCGGGGAAGGCTATAGGCTATATAACATCACGTTACAATCAATAGAAAAGGAGCAACAATGAAAAATGTTGCAAAAACGGGGGAAATCTATAGGAATCTGAAGTGTTTGTTTTAACGTGATAATCTCAGAGACTATTGGTTCAAATTGAAAAAATTCTTTAACTGATATTTAGCCCCTTTATCTAGAAAGGCTATTTGCTATAAATCATTAGGCTAAGGCTAATAGGAGCGGTGCAACAATGAAGAATGTTTCAAAACCGGGAGTTTTTCCTTTTGAACGCTTCCGTTGCGTGCGCTGCGTAAACGGTTAAAGTTACACAGCAATCTTGTATGACGTAATTGTTCCTCTATAAATATTGTACAAAAAAGTCAAAGATAACATATGTCTATCTTTTTAGGTTCACTTAGTATAACCCTTTTATTATAACCGTCGGCAAGATGTCACGAGTGTGGTGCCTCGTCAGACACAGCCCACCACACTGTGGCAGAATGTCCGGCCTGGGGACCTCAGTGACTCATTTTGACGTCGCTGATCGGCACAGACCTCTCACTGGCAAGTATAATAGGAGCAATACTTACCAGCGAGCAGGCTTGGAGAGCGGTTGCTTCCTTTTGCGAGACTGTCATCTCGCTTAAGGAGGCACGGCAAAGGGAGAGGGTGAATGCTGCTGAAGCACTCCAGCCCCGACGAAGGAGTGTAGGAAACAGGAGGCGGAGATTCGTACAACTCCTCCCCCTGTAGAATATCTGTGAGCTGCAACCGGGGTGCCAGAGAGGAATGCCTCATACGAACCTCTGGCTCCCCACACATGGTTGATGGCGGTCCCGCTGAGGTTTAGTGGGTATTGCGAGTTTGTACCCTCGCCGAGTCCCACACGCCCGACCTTCAGTCGGGGTGCATAAATGCATTTCCCAGCGACAAAAAAAATAAATAAATAACCCTTTTATTATGTAGAGGAATAATGTATTGTTAGGTTAGCTTATATGCTGAAATTTGCCAGGGAACGGGAAATTCTATGCGTATAATTGAGCTGTATAGAACATTGTGGGCAAATTTGTAACTTTTTATAATGTAAAAGTGCCAACCCTTGAAGACGCTCAATGAATATCTCGGAATAAACAATTGTATTGCAAAATAACTGTTAATAATATTGTATAACGAACAATGAATTGAAAAAAAAGGTATGCTCGTTCATGCAAAAGATCTATGATCTCTTTCAAATGGAATCAATGGTATTCCACGTGACTGCGTCCGCCATTTTGTTTCTCTATTTAATTCACCGCCGTCTTTATAACGTCTTGTTGGGGTTCGGTGTGAAATAACAAAACCTATTAAATAAACAGTGTGATTTTATGAAAGGATGATACTATACTCTTAGATCATTATTTGTGCTTTGCTATTAAATTGCTATATTTGTTTATTATGCTGAGGTCTTTGTAATTATATCCGTGAAACGTACACGCACTACATCCGGTTTAACGCTGTTCCGGAAATTCTCAAATTTATTAAATTCTGTGTTCACGCCGACCGTGACCCTGGACCCGGGCCGCTAAAGGTACAGGTCAAATCGGTCCCCAAGACAGCGGGAGGAGAATGTTTTAGGGGGAGAATCCACCTAGGTGTCTGACAGATATAAGCGAATTGTACACCTATCTGGTCTCCCGGCGCCGATCTCCTCGACGGCGACGAGCCTCGGCAGACGAATGATGACGTGAATGTGTATTTATAAGTGTATGTGTTTGTGGAATGTGTCTGTAACCCGCCAAGGCGTCCAAAGCTGCTGTAGGCGACGCCAGTTCTTCTATTCCGCTCCAAAATCATACAGGAAGTTCAGCTGCGGCCACCGCGTGGGCTAAATAACCTAGCTGCGCTATGACCCGCCACCTTTCACTAGAGGGCTACGATATGGGCCTACAAACGCGACGATCTACTTCATTAGCCCCACAAATTAATTAACGCGTGAAATTACCGCACTTTCTCGACAAAATCACAAACCGGCCCTTTTTTTGCGCCCGTCACCAACGCTTTGAAAGTTGACAAGTATCTCGACTTCTGTACTACAGAGACTACCGATAATCTATAGACTATATTCCTCTATGCTCATAGAGCAGCGCGGAGGCGCCCTCTTGTGTTGTATACGCCTCCCAATAACCATAAGTACGTCGGAAAGCTTGCAGATGGCGCGAGTACGCTCCTTCCGAGGTACCAATGGCTGGGGCCAGTCGGCACGAACACTCTGTAGTTATCACGACGACTGTGATTGGTGGAATTATTATTTTTGAGTGCGGCGTTTGGTTTAAGAAAAGTAGCTCAGGAGAATGAAGTAATAATCGCCTAGTGACAGTTCTTAGTAAAAGTCATTTAAAGTGTGTAATATAATGGGAATAGTATTACTTAACCTACAAATTAGTGAGCGACTCTAAAACTAGTCAAACGGCTGATGCGAGCCTTGGACGCTGCAATATACGTTTTGGTCGCTCGACTGAGTACTATACCTCCACTCCACTACAGGCTGTAATGTTACAAGTAAAAAGCTGTAGCGAGTCGACGTCGCTGCCATATAGGCCTTGGCTGTTTTAACGAACGCCTTTCACCACAACTGAGCTCCGCAATCGGTGGTGATGTTACAAGTAAAACAGCTGTAGCGAGTCGACATCGTCTCCATATTGGTCTTGGCTGCTTTAACGAACGCCTTTCACCACAACTTAGCTCCGCAATCGGCTGTGATGTTACAAGTGGAACAGCTGTAGCGAGCCGACGTCGCCGCTACACTGGCCTGGGCTGCTTTAACGAGTGCCTTTCATTCACCCCTACTCCGCGGTCAGCTGGAATAATGCCTGATGCGAGCCATGAACGCCTTAGCTGGTCAGCAGAGCACCTTTCACTAAAGTCCTATTCTGTGGCCAGCTGTAATGGTGCCAGAGAACCCGCTGATGCGAGCAATAGACGCAACAATATTGGCCTTGGCTGGTTTAACGCGTACCTTTCATTCACTCCTACTCCCCTAGCTGTAATGAAGCCAGTGAAACAGCTGATGCGGGCCATGAATGCTGCTAATTTGGCGTTGACTGCTGTGATGGATTGCATTAGCTGTTTTACTTTCATTACTACAGCTGGCCGCGTGGGATTATAGTGAAAGGCGCTCGGCAGAGTAGCCAAGGATAATATGGCGATGTTCATGGCTCGCGTCAGCTGTTCACTTGCTATATTACAGCCGGCTGCGGAGTAGGATTTCCCAACATTCTCACGGTAACACCAATTGGAGTTAGTATAAATATATACGGAACCCAACAAAAAATGCGTCACTCTTGACAATATTTCGTTATAGTCGTGAAGACATGTAAAGCGACATATTATGGAATTGACACCTTTTGAGCCCTTTATGTGTGGTGGCGAAATGACTGGCGGGAATTACTTGTATACAGGGTGATCTATTATTGTGTACATTGTAATTTCACGTGATGGTAAGTGATAACGCTATAAAGGTAATTTGGTACGTCTTTTTAAGTACTTGTTTTTTCTACTGTTAACAGATTGCTTATGCAATAAGACCGCCTTTAAATTCTGTGATTCTTTATCTTGATTTTTTCATAAACTACAATAAATTATCATTAATGATCACCCAGCGGTCGAAATTAGACCATATTCATTTTGAACATTATTAAAGATTATACTCAACTGCTGGACTGATTTAGATAATACTTTTGTTGTCCTGTTTGTTATAGTCAATCGTACGAGAGAAAAAACCGTAGAACATCAGAAATTTTAAGTAAACTTAACCACCGTAGATACTTTTCTAATGTAACCTCCTTAGAACTTTTGATAGTATAAACTTTTTTAATGTAACCTTATTGCGTTTGACATAATTGTCAGATTGAAAGATGAGTATATTATGTGTGTGTGTGTGCCAAATATGTATAATTGTAGTGAGTGTGTTTTTTATTGATTTAATGTATTTTTTATGCATAATTCATTAAAAAAAATCATCCCTGTTCTATATAAACTATAATTATGGAAAATTTCATACCCCTTCTGAAAGAGTACAAATTTAATTGTCATATCAGGTTATATTGAGAAAACCTTAAAAGATAGACATATGCTGTTGTAGAGTTTCTTTTAGAACTTTTAAAGAGGAACAATTCCGTCATACATAATCATTGCGTAGCTCGTAACTTTAGTTACGTAGAACATCGGAAATTCTAACATAGTGACATTTCTAATGTAACCTCCATAGTGTTTTTGATAGTATAAACTTTTTTAATGTAACCTTATTGCGTTTGACATAATTGTCAGATTGACAGATGACTATATACTCGTAAGCGTGTGTGTGTCAAATATATAGTAGTGTGTGTGTTTTTTTATTGATTTAATGTATTTTTTATGCATAATTTATTAAAAATATCATCCTTTTTTATATAAACTACTAGTAATACTCCGTGGTTTAACCCACGTGGATTTCGGGACAATAGAAAGACAATTATTCCTCATATCTTTTGAATGCAATGTCCGATTTTAATAATTTAGAAAGTATTTTAAAGGTATAAAAACGGTATTAATAGGTTAGGATTGATACAGAGGTATGAATAATATGGTTTAATTATTGTCGGCATTTTTATTAACTTTTGAAATGTTAAAAGTAGTTATAGTGGCATAACTACAGTAGTTGGACATATGACATCCTGGACTTTTTTGTAGATATTAATACGTTCTATAATATTGTAGAACATTTTTTTGTTCGTAGAACATCATCGATAGTTTTCGCAGCGCACGCGATGACAGATTTTTTGTGGCCAATTTTTCACACCTTGGGTTACATTAATGCGTTTTTATTAGGGATCCCTAATTTTTGGGAAAGTAATATAGCCTGTATCGCTCTGTGAAAAAGCACCTTTCTAATGGTGAAAACATTTTTGAAATCGGTCCAGTAGTTTTTGTGTGAAAATTCTCTTTTAAATACGCTTAGCAAAACGTAAATAAGGGATTGCCGAAAGCTTTAATAGATAGATAAGTAAAATTAAAGTAAGTAGCAGCCCATTAACGTCCCACTGCTGGGCACAGGTCTCCTCACTCCAAGGAGCGAGGGTTTTAAGAGCATAGACCCACCACGGTGCTCCAATGCGGATTGGCAGGCATAGTACACAATTGCACTCACTCACTCTCATAGTCCGATGTGACGGGAATCCGACACGACCGGAGAGAGGTCAGGCGCAGGACCGATGGCTTAACGTGCTCTCCGAGGCACGGGGGTGGATCACACCGCCAATTTCCCAACTCCGGGCAGATATTGAGAAAATCTTAATAGGAAACTCAATATTGAATTTTGAATTGGCCCGACCCTGGACTCGAACCCAGGACCTTATGTCTGTAGTCGAACATGCCAACCATTAGACCAATGAGGCAGTAATAGATAGATATCGATGTTTAATCGATGTATAATCTTCTTTATGGATCATTCATTTTGGTACATTGAAGTGATGATGAGACAATTAACTGCTTACGGTTTCTGCACCATTTATATAATAAAACTTAATAATATTACTATAGTTTACGCGAGAAAAACCTAAAAATCGATATTGTATTCGATTAACCGGCGGAACATCGATTAATCTAAGCGAAATATCGATATCGTTGATCGATTTGATATTGGCCTTGAGTATGAAACGTTAACGCACTTTAATTATAATAATCCCTCATTCAAATGACAGGCAAGATTATTATCACACTTGATGGTAAGTGATGATGGAATTAAGGGCACTTTTCGTTGTTTTTGCTTCATGTATAGACCGTTTCAAACAATTTACACAAAACTTGGACATGTTATATATATATAAGGACATTGTTTTATAAAACACCCTGTATATGTAAAGGGCCGCCCAGGTAGCCTACATTCCTGTTTACAGTCCACTATTCTCTAGCTTCGAACAAACACTCTTTAAGTATTGCCTCCCGATCTCTCTAAATACCGAAATTACGTTTAAACGATTGGTCAATTTATTTTATGAATAACGCTTTATTTATCTTTAGAATCTACAACCTTTGTTTTAACCGACTTCAAAAAAGGAGGAGGTTGTCTTTAGTCCAGTTCTGATGATGGCATCCACGAGGAAACCGGATATGTCTTGAATTTGCATTAAGCATGTGCTCGACATATGGACGAATGACTCAAGATCACGCCAACCGATTTCAATGTTACGTTTTACATTGGAAAGTTTATACTTCAAGGGTTGTGTGATGATTGTTTGGTTAGGTTTTGATCTTGGGATCCATGACAAACGGAAATCTTCAATTCTTAGGAGCAAATTAATGATACTCGGCAGAGTCTTTTATAGTCTATCCGGATATTTGAGTAACGTTGATATGGTCAAGTGATTGTCGTAGTTAAATACGAAGATCAATGGAACTCCTCAACGGCTTACAGTAAGGGTGCGATTTTTGGCAGAATATATAACTGTCTGTAATCAAGTGCCAATGAGCTTACGTTAGTTGCTGTATTGTAATATTTATAGGGTGTATCAAGTGTAAGGCGGTTGTAGCCGAATGTGGGGGGGGGGGGAACTTTTGCGTATTAGTGATATGCTCGATTACCATATAAAAGACTGGTGGCAAGGTGGTAAAATTACCGACCTGTGACGTATAAGGTTGCGGGTTTGATCCCGGGTGTGGCGGTACCAATGTAAATTTCACTTTGTAAAGTTGTTTCATTTCATTTCACTAAACATCAAAAAATAAATAGAACTTCTAACAATAAAAGAACCGCCTTCAGAACAAACTCTTACAAATATATTAATATGCTCTTTTTTAGAGTTGTTGGTATTCTTATATTTGGAGTCGGTGTCAGCCAAGGTACCTACACATATACACTGCCCCCATTCTGGCCCCATTCTGGGCAGATGCTCTGACCTCCCGGCCTCGGGCTCTATTTCATCGAGTGCCAAGAATCATGGCATTCAGAGTAGTAAGGGGTTATCAAACCATCTCGTGGAGCAGCCTCCGTCTTGGCAGGCACACCGCCATGGGAAATGGGAGTAGAGGTCCTGTTTAGCGCCTACTTTAGGAAAAGGGAGGCTGAGGTGCGGGGAGAATACCTTAGTCTCAATAGCACAAACTTCTCTTATTATCAGGTAGAAGAATACTTTGAAGGAGCCCGTCCCCGGACACCGTACAATTGAGGTGGTTCGCCCTGTTCTCGAACTATGGGTGAAAAGATCCCATGGGGTGTTGTCGTTCCATCTCACACAGCTCCTCTCGGGACACGGTTGCTTCGGGAGGTACCTGTGTCGAGTGACGGGGAGAGATCCGACGGAGGAGTGTCACGAGTGTGGCGTGGTGGAGGACACTGTGTTTAACGCTATAGTAGGTAGGGAAGTCTGTTGGGAGGCGATGGTCTCCTTCTGTGAAAATATCATGTCGCAGAAGGAGGCGGCGTAACGTCTCAGTGAGGTGGGTGGAGACGCTTCCGCCATGCTTAAGAGGAGGCCGGAGCATAGACCGGCGGCCCATGATCGATATCTGCCCCTTTAAGGTTAGCTCGTGGCAACAGGTACGATGCTTGTTACCCAAAAGCGAGGGAAGACAGGTGACATGTCGGATGCTCCGGGCAAGCACGTCATAGGCAGGAGTGCGGACGAATGCCGATTCCGTGCTTTCGCCAGCGAACGTAGGGAGGAGCACCGTCAGGTTTTAGCCGGTAAAAGTCTAGCATAACTTGCAACGCCTCCCCGTGGTGTTGCAGATATCCACGTAAAAAAAAAGGTGTGAGCGGCGCGAGATCTGCCAAGTGGACACGCGGAACACACCTACCTTGACTGACGCCGACTCCAAATATCTTTTTAGAGCATATTAATATGTAAAGAGTTCTGTCTGTCTTTCTGTATTTTGTTAGCAGAAAAGGTAGGGATTGTACATGAACAAAGTCGCGTCCGACAGCTAGTTTGTTAAATAAATGACCGTAAGCAGATCCATCAACAGTAAACGATTTTAAATTACAACTGATTGCCAATTCGGTGTCTGTCTGTCGCGTTTGTTGTCAACTTAATGGAGGACAATTGGTCTTAGGAATTGTACATTCGGTGCAACTCAAATGGTGGCGATTATTATCTACTAGCGGTCGAAATTCGACCGTAATTAATTTAAATTATATGTCTGAACATTATCAAGTTCAATTGTCAAAGACTTATACTCAAGTAAAAGAAAAAATAACAAACTTAGAACATAATGAATTTTTATTAAAATTAACTATCATAATGACTTTTGTAATGTAACCTCTTTAGTGTATTTGACAGTATAAACTTTTTTGATGGAACCTTATTGCGTTAGACATAACTGTCAGATTGACAGATTATTACATATGCGTGTGTGTGTGCAAATACATGGTATAGTGTGTGAAATGTTTTTTTTATTGATTTAATGTATTTTATTATGCATAATTATTATAAAATCTCGTCATTGTGCACTCCTTCTCTAAAAATTACAGCGGGCCGCGGATTGGGGCGCTCGGTTGAACAATCAAGGCCAATATGGTTCAGATCAGCTGTTTCGCTTGTAAATTAAATTGAAAGACGCTTGACAGAACAGCCAAGGCCAAAATGGTGGCTTCAACCGTTTCACTTGCATCAGAAGTGGCGGCTGCGGTATAAGGGAGAAATGAAGGGTGCTCGTCAAAGAGGCCAAGGCCAATATGGCGGGGACCATGGCTCTCATCAGCTGTTTCACTTGTAAAATTACAACCCGCTCGATAAAAAACCAATGCTAATGTGGCAGTGTCCATGGCTCGCATCAGCTGCTTCCATGCCATCGTGGTCTCATAAAACCACACGGTTTTTTTTAAATATTACTTATTCTTTACAAAGATACTTGGTTATAACACAAAACCTACTTTGATATCGTAACAAAAAGTGTACTGTTCGTATATTTATCGCTGAATTCTAATTAAATTATACACAAATTACACAAAACGACACAACAATTCATTGTTTGTGTCTTTATCTATAATTGCAAACGTATAAAACTTTTTATAATATACGATATATTTATTTATTAAACAATAAATCCGCTGTGCCGCCGCTTGTTTAATCACTGATATCTCCTAAGATATCCATTCTACTAAAATGCTATTAAGCACAGTTTTGATTTACATTAAATATACAATATATAATGTAAGACACCTTGGTGAATAACACATATTTTTGAAATGTAATAGATAAAAACGGTCACTGTGAGTTATCCTTTGGAGATAGACATATACCATCTCGGACTTTTTTATAGATCTTTTTATGATATACAATTCCGTTGTACATTAATTTGATCTATCTCGTAAGGTTTAGTCAGCGTTTGCTATTGCACAAAATGTTCGTTACGACATTACAATTGTTTGAATTTCTCGTATTTTCTACAAATTTCATTGAGATCTGTTAATTACTTTAAAATATATAAGCGAACAGACTTGGGAAGCTACTTTTGAACTATTGAAAATAATATGGATGTAGTAAGTTATCCTTAAAAGATATGTGTAAGTCATTATAAATAACTTGTAGATCTATAATAGAGGCATCATCCCACCATACATTGCTTTGTTATATCTCTAAGGGATTAGGCAGGGTTTTCGATGAAAGCAATCAGGTGGATTGACTCTTACGTGACCACTTTCTGACAAGATAAAACAGATATAGTTAGCTATCCTTTAAAGATAGATACATGCTATTGTAGAGTTTTTTGTAGATCTATAAAAGAAGAATTATCCCACAATACATTGTTTTGTTATATCTCAATGAGATTAGGCAGCGTTTTCGATGAAAGCAATCAGGTGGATTGACTCTTACATGACCACTTTCTTAGAAGATAAAACAGATATAGTTAGCTATCCTTTAAAGATAGATACATGCTATTGTAGAGATTTTTGTAGATCTATAAAAGAAGAATTATCCCACACTACATTGTTTTGTTATATCTATAAGGGATTAGGCAGGGTTTTCGATGGAAGATTCCAGGAGGCTTGATTCCGTTTTATTTCAACCAATATTTTTGAAAACCATTACAAATTATATACCAAAAGCTTCTTCATTAATTGATCTTTCTATTAGCGAAAAGTACATCAAAATCTGTTTAGTAGTATTTGATCGGATATCGGTATTTAATAAATATCGTTTGATAGGATAAGGATTAATACAGTATGGATAATGGTTTGATTATTGTCAAAAAAGTAGTTATAGTGGCATAACTACAGTAGATGGACAGATGGTATCGCAGACTTTTTTATAGATATTAATACGTTCTATAATATTGTAGAACATTTTATTGTTCTATCATCAATACTTTTCGGAGCGCACACGATGACAGATTTTTTGTGACCAATTTTTCCACACCTTGGGTTACATTTATGCGTTTTTATTACGGATCCCTATTATTTTTGAGAATGTTATATAGATTAAGTTCAGTGAAAATGCAGCTTTCTATTGGTGAAAAAATTATCGAAATCGGTCCAGTAGTTTTTGTGTGAAAACATTACAAACATACATCGTCTATAGTAGNGCAGTGTCCATGGCTCGCATCAGCTGCTTCCATGCCATCGTGGTCTCATAAAACCACACGGTTTTTTTTAATATTACTTATTCTATACAAAGATACTTGGTTATAACACAAAACCTACTTTGATATCGTAACAAAAACTGTACTGTTCATATAATTATCGCTGAATTCTAATTAAATTATACACAAATTACACAAAACGGCACAACAATTCATTGTTTGTGTCTTTATCTATAATTGCAAACGTATAAAACTTTTTATAATATACGACATATTGTTATATCACTGATATTTCCTAAGATATCCATTGTACTAAAATGCTATTAAGTTTTGATCTGCATTAATTATACAATATATAATAAATTCAATTGGATAAATAATAATACTGTATTGTATAAAACACCTTGGTTAATAACACATATTTTTGAAATTTAAACCATAAAAATGGTCACTGTAAGTTATTCTTTGGAGATAGACATATACCATCACGGACTTTTTTATAGATCTTTTTATGATATACAATTATATAATATAGGTACAGATATTTTAGTTATAAGCATAATAATTAAAACGACCATGAATTGACAAATATTATGAAAAAATGTGATTCCTAAGACTAAAACTAAGTAGCTTTGAAAAGAACTTTTTAATTGAAGCATAAAAATGTGTTAAAAAAACTCGAAATATTCAATGTCGCTTGCGTCCACTGCGTAAGGTGTCCTAGTTCATAATGGTGCACCCTCTTACTCGATACGCTGCGTGGCGGCCGCCGCCGGCATTTATCTTTTATTTTAATTTCATGATATCTTTTGAATGGAATATCCGATTTCAATAATTCAGAAAGTAATCATCAGGTATTGAGACAGTCTTGAATATTAAATTATTTATTTGGATGAAAATTTATGAATGTTATGGATAACACGGTCTGATTTTGATCGGCATTTCTATTAATTCGTTAAATGTAAAAAAGTAGTCATAGTAACGAAAACGAAAACCTTAACAAATTATATACCAAAAGCTTCATTATTAATTACTCTATCTATTAGCGAAAAGTGCATGAAAATCTGCTTAGTAGTTTTTATCGGATATCAGTATTTAATAAATATCATTTAATAGGATAAGGATTAATACAGAGGTATGGATAATGGTTTGATTATTGTCAAAAAAGTAGTTATGGTGGCATAACTACAGTAGATGGACAGATGTTATCGCAGACTTTTTTATAGATATTAATACGTTCTATAATATTGTAGAACATTTTATTGTTCTATCATCAATACTTTTCGCAGCGCACACGATGATAGATTTTTTGTGACCAATTTTTCCACACCTTGGGTTACATTTATGCGTTTTTATTACGGATCCCTATTATTTTTGAGAATGTTATATAGATTAAGTTCAGTGAAAATGCAGCTTTCTATTGGTGAAAAAATTATCGAAATCGGTCCAGTAGTTTTTGTGTGAAAACATTACAAACATACATCGTCTATAGTAGCAGAGTCGTATCGTAGTCGTGAACAGTAAAGAGAACTTCTGATAACATTTGCAATACAATAACTTAATAGATGTTTTGACCAATTGCCTAATCTCCTGTGACATTATGACCCGGACTACGTCAGCCGGTTAGTGGTGACCCGGATTGACATTGACCCTTAATTTAAACTATATTTTACTACCAATTTCCCACGGTGTTACCCACGTAACTCCCAAATCCAGTGGGAATATGGCGGAAAGAGTAATTAGTAAGAATCGAAATGGCATAAGGAATATGTATGACAAATTTCAAGTGTAACAAGTAAATAGTTTTGGAGATCTCTTAGTATACATATATATCCTGAAACCGACGGAATATCGGAAAAGAACATCCTCAATGAGCGTCTACGTTGCGACAGGAGCAACAATGTTAAATTTCAAAGCGGTGTATATTTCTGGATATCTTGCAATAAGGTATCGTTTTGTACATATGTACCCCGAAACCGACGGAATATGGGAAAAAGACGTTCTCAATGAGCGTCTACGTTTTGACAGGAGTAACTATGCTAAATCTCAAACCAATGTGGTGTATAGTTTTGGCTATCTTGGAGTAAGCGATCGTTTTATACATATATATCCCGATACTGCAAAAATAACAAATTTACATAGAACATCGGAGATTTTAAGTTAACTTAAAAATCATAATGACTTTATAATGTAACCTCCTTGGTGTTTTTGACAATATAAACTCTTTTAATGTAACCTTAGAACATTTGACATAACTGTCAGATTGACAGATGATATACGCATGTTTGTCAGATAAATGGTAGTATATGTAATGTTTTTTTTATTTAATATATATTTTTATGTATAACTTACGTAAAAAGGTATACAAAGTTTTAGCTTCACGTATTAATTTATAGATACTTGATACTTGACTCAGGATTCTGATGGGGCTGCCTCGCTTCTACAGCGCTTCAGGTATGTTCACTGGGGCGGGTGTAGACTGTTTCTACACTACCATCCGCAAACGGTGTGCATCCCAGATGCGCAGGGTTCGGGGCAGCACTAACAGTATTCTGAAGGCATTTGCTGACAGACTTGATTGCCGGTACTTGAACCATTGCTGTATGGTACATGTACTGACAAATCAAGGCTGTTACTAGGTAGAAAATTACCTTTAAGTAGGTTAGTGTACTAATATTAGGCTAAGATTATTGTTACTAACAGATATGATCCATTTGATTGAAATAAAAATTATTATTATTATTATTATTATACGCTGAAGGAGACTTTCCCCAGTTTTGAAGTCGGTTAATATAGTAAATGCCGTTTGTCTGTAACCTTAAGCTTTCTCAAGCATGTCTCACCTTATCAGTATAGTGAATGTCGTGATTGTATACTTTGGCTAAAGGGCATTTATAACCTTTTGAATATTAATTATAGTTTCCTAAATAAACGAGCATACGACCCGGTATAACCCAGAGATATTATACGCTTGGAATTTCCCATATTTTGAATTTCCATTACACTTGTATTTGCCAGTGAAAGTGATAATTACAAAAAGTTCCAATGGTTATTATGGAATAGAAAATGGCCTATATTAATCCATATATATTTATATATTGCCAGTAAAAGTGTCATCAAAATCGGTTCAGTATTTCCCTTTCATTTAACGTCACTATTCCAGTGCAAGTCAAAACTCCTGCCGGGTATTCGGATGTAATAACAAAAGTTTTCATTGGCAATTACGGAATAGAAAATAGCCTTTATTAATCCTAATAAAATTGTCTATCTACCAGTGAAAGTGCCATCAAAATTGGTACCGTATTTCTTTTTAAATTCTAGGGTCCAAGCGGGCCCTCGTTATTTTAAAGTGAGACACCAGCGGCTTGCTTGCGCAATCCAATATGAAGCCGAATCAAGGTTCAAGGCTGTGCAAATAAACCTGCATATCCAGTCCCTCGGCATTCCAACCTTTTCCAACAGCACAGACATCAGGAGAAATCTTCTGCTATCATATTTTATACCTATGCTATGTCCTAAGCCTTTTTTGTCGCTGGGAAATGCTTTTATGCACATACCTGGACCCAAATGGGTCAGGGTTGGGATTTAGCGAGGGAAGACGGCATACAATACCCCCTAGAATCCAACGGAACCCTCTTCATCCAAGGGACTAGGTGCACAAACAATCGTCGTATCCAAAAGCTTTTATTATATTCTTCTTTTTATCAATTATGGGCCTCCTTTATCGAGGTTACGGTCTCGCCAAAGAAGGCCACTCCCACTAACATCTATCACTTGAGAAGCCTGAATATATCCAGCAAAATAAAGACGGTATCGGGTAACACCGAGAGGAAAACGTAGTTTATAATATTGGAGCAATCCCCTATAAAGCTGCAGACGGTGTGAAGTTGCCAAATCACCGAAAAAGTCGGCACTTCAGTAGGGCTGTACCAACCGAATGCAGAAACTATATAAAACTTTTTAAAAAATAAGAATTATTTAAAAAAAAAATATTTAATCAATAAATAAAACATATGAGTGGCTTAAAACTGAGTGACAGAGTAAGAAATAATGTGATAAGAGAACGTTGTGGTATAAAAGAAGACGTAGTGACTAAAATTGAGAAAGGTATGCTTAGATGGTTTGGGCATGTAGAGAGAATGAATGAAAGGAGACTGACAAAAAGGATTTATGAGTCAAGAGTGAATGCGAAAGTTGGAAGGGGAAGACCAAGGCGAACGTTCCTGGACCAAATCCAGGACATTTTAAATAAGGGCCAGGTCAAGAGTACTCTAAACCGACGAACTTGTATGAAAGGTTTAATGAGAATGAAAGAAGCGAAGGAGATATGCAAGGATCGTGGCAAGCGGAAGGATGTTGTCTCTGCCTACCCCGAAGGGAATGAGGCGTGATGCTATGTATGTATGTAATAAAACATTACACACACTACCACGAATTTGACACACGCTTATATACTCATCTGTCAAAGTGACAGTTATGTCAAACGTAATAAGGTTACATTAAAAAAAGTTTATCTTTGTAGATTTATTAAATTTAATAGAATTAAGTTGTGATTTTTTTGTTCTTTTTATTGGTGGTGTTTAATATCTATAAAGTTTCAACTATTCGTGATTTATCAAAATTTCAGTTTGGAATATAATAAACCGTACAATCACGTATCTCTTATTTGTGCCTTCTCTAATTCACATGACACTGGCGAAGTTGTGTATGTCCCGTCACATCTAAAAGACAAATTTTGTCTTTAGACAAAATAAAAAAGTGTGTATGTAATTATGTACACGCGTTAGTAGTTATACTTCTTTGGTGTAACGAGATAAAAATCTTTTCAAAAACTAAAATGTTGACTATATGGGTGTCGTTTTTTTGTGACGGATTGCGCGCTTATCGTAACCTCAAAAAGCATTGTGGTGGTTAAGTTTGAGCAAGTTTCTTAATGTATTTCTTTCATACGAACCTTCTCCTGACAATCTTCGCAGTCGGTTAAGGCAAAGCATTCGTTTGAAAACTCAATCAAAGTAAAGTTCAGGAATCAAAAAAATTAAAAAGCACACGCACGCTTAGACACAGATCCCCCACACCCGCACACGCGCCCTGACGCACACTAACACATCCCCACACGCACACACATACACGAACTTCAGTTGTGAATTTTTAATTACATATTATTAATTGTTATTACATTCATATACTATTAATTTTTATATTCCATTCTTCTTTTTATTATTATCTATGTGGAGCCCTAAGTGGCCTTATTTTGTATATTATTTCGAACTGTATGAATATTTGTATATGTGACGCTGTTGATTACAATTAAAGATTAAATACACGACTAATACCAACGTGAATAGACAGGGTATGTCATTTTATAATTTTACATTTTCAATCAATGTGGCAACCCTAGAATATTCCGTATGACGTCATCGTTAGTGCATCCAAGTGCGTTTGTCAGGTTTACGGATTGGAAAGGTATATGGGAATATATACAGCCACTTGACGATATAATGTGGACCATTTCTAGGACACGGTATTTATTTACTACGATTTAAAAAATTCGCTATGCTAGCAGAGATCTCAGGTTCGATTCCCGTTAGGCCAAATTTTTTAAATTACCTTATCTCTTTTGTATGAACCTGGATTAATGGGAGGCTTCGACATTGACTGGTTATCACCACTCGTGAAGAAACCCTAAGAGGTAAATCGCCTCTTACCAGTTCAACATCCTCTAATCTTAGACTGTATCACCACATACATACAGGTGTGATCACAGCCAAGCGCTTACTTATCACCAATAAAAAAACCCCAAATAACGAATCGTACGTTAAAATGCCACTTGTAAATATTAAAACTACCTAACCTTCAAACGAATTCCCAAAAAAACGCTGCACTTCTTCGTGACGCTAATCACGCGTTTCATCCGTATAAATTTTCCTCTCATGCGCCTAAAGAAGTTTCACTTCAAAAACTCTTTCGTCGTTTGCTAAATGTCTGACAGACAATATTAATCTATTCTCAATTTGACCACAGACTAACAAAAGACAAATGCTTGTGTGTGTCAAATACATGGTAGTGTGAATAATGCTTTATTTGTCGATTTTTTATATCTTGTTCCAGATTCTGACATGGAGTTGAAATCTCCTAAAGCGAAAAAGAAACTGTCGCCTACTTCTCGTGGAAGAAGATGCTTCGTACACTATCACTCCTATTGCCCTTTCTTGGCTCATTAAACTGTGACATAGACAATGATAGTGACATTGACAGTGACGTTATAACGTCAACCTCAAATAAGGGTGAGGAGAGCAATATGGAGAACCCTCATTAAGTTAAGGCTTAAAGGTGTTCTATAATATCAGCATCAGTTGTACATTGGTAATCAAATATGGATAACATAATAATGAATTTATGATTATTAATTTTTTTTTATACATAGGGTGAAAAAAAATCTTTGTAACTCTAGATTTTAAGTAGTTCTGTAACATTAGGAATGATATAATTTAATTATAAATAACATATCATTGAATGATCATTTTGAATACTAAAACTATGAAATGTAATGTTATTTATTAACTATGAAATATAGCTGCAATAAGAAATTACTAATGTTTAAGATCGAAATTCGACTATAATTTATTTAAATTATTTTTCCAACAAATAATTAATGACACAAAATGTTTTATATAGAAACTCTTTCGTCATTTGCTAAATGTCTGACAGACAATATTAATATATTCCCAATTTGACCACAGACTAACAATAAACAAAGAAAATGCGTGTGTGTTAAATACGTGCTAGTGCATGTAACGTATTATTTATGCATATTTTTTTTTTAATATAATCATTGTGCGCTCCTTTTCTATTGTAACGTTGTACTTAAAAATAATATATTAAGTAGGTAGACTTAAAAGTTGTTAGCGGTAACGCACGGTCCTTCGTACGTCACTTGTCGCCGCGCCGGATTCATTTGCCTGTTCGGTCTACCAGTGCGCGGTTGAATATATCTGTGACCTGTGCGACATACTAGTAACGCCACGCTTAACCCGCTGGGGTGAGTCCCTACTTTTATTATATCATGTCTAATCTGTCCTGTTTTCTGCCGCTGTAGTGTTTGTCTAGTCGCTGGGCTAGGCGAGTCACTGGCAGGAAGCAGGACATGGCTATAATGCCTGTCCTCCGGCATTTCAGGTTCACGGCAGTGCTAGGGAGTGCCACGCGTGCAAGGTGACTCTAAGGTCGGAGTACCACGCGTGCTGAGCGACTCCACCTGTTCGAACGAGCCCC
>JACTOM010000940.1:188473-208229 GCA_015832385.1 Elymnias hypermnestra
GACATACTAGTAACGCCACGCTTAACCCGCTGGGGTGAGTCCCTACTTTTATTATATCATGTCTAATCTGTCCTGTTTTCTGCCGCTGTAGTGTTTGTCTAGTCGCTGGGCTAGGCGAGTCACTGGCAGGAAGCAGGACATGGCTATAATGCCTGTCCTCCGGCATTTCAGGTTCACGGCAGTGCTAGGGAGTGCCACGCGTGCAAGGTGACTCTAAGGTCGGAGTACCACGCGTGCTGAGCGACTCCACCTGTTCGAACGAGCCCCTCCGCTTGGATTTTCCTGAGAGCGTCCTGAGTCAAGCTACTACAATTGCACCCCTGAACCTGGGTGCTGGATTCAGGCCAGTGACGAATTATTCCTACCACCAGTGCTGGGCGGCAACCAGATTTTAAGGCCAATAAAAGATTTCCTTCAAAGAGTCTTTTATTGACCCACCCCTGTCTGCCGCGATACAAGCCAGACCGCGACACTATATAAACTTTAAGTCTGTGGTATTTCATACTCCGCTATCTGCGAAATTTTTGTAAAAATGGGTTCAAAAGTTTTTGTTTCACGTATTAATAACCGTATGCTCCATCTATCTTTGAGTTGACATACTAAAAAGTAGTTTACGTTGTAATATTTAATGACTTATCGTAACTGCTTCGACACTGGTTATTGATATTACACATTTTAATGAAATAGTAACTATATTATTAAAATATGGAGAATAGTGCCTTGGTTTAGGCAGTGAATATTACTATTTAAATTTTGGTGAAAGCAAAACGTTGTAGAAACGAAACGCAAACGTTAAAATAAATAAGTTTATCATACTCTCAATTATGAATATATGTAGTATTTTTTTTTAAAATATTCGTAATTCATAATTGAAAATCAACTTTTTCTAATAGTATTTTAAGTAATTTCTTCGCAAATGAAAGAATAAACAAAACGCTACCCTAATCCATATGACAGCTACCTAAGTGGAGTACTTAACATCGATATGTTTTACTTCCGAGAGGTATCGATACTTAGTCTAAAAACTATCAATAAATTCGATACTATCGACAGTTGTGAATTTCGCTATTCGTATGTAAACTATTATTTATTCTTAGATTAGTACTGACAAATTTATTTTTAAGCATAAGTAAGGTATGGTAAGTAAGTAGCCCATTTAGATCCCACTGCTGGACACAGACTTGCTCTCTCATAGAATGATAGGGCAGTAATTTTAGAGCATAGACCCCACCACACTGATCGACTTCGAGTTCGCAGGTGGCAACATTATAAATAATATTTCAAATTTATTTAACCAATATAATACTTTGATAAATAATAATAATTTGGACGCCTAATGGAATAAAATAGCGGCACTAAAATGTAAAAATAAAAAAAATATTATTCTATTTTAACAAATAAAAAGACTTTCATTTTCTCATTTTTGATTGTAAGTAAGCGATAGTGTCTCTTTTAATGTAATGCTACAGAAGTTGCATATATAGTATCGTGGACTTTTTTTTAGATATTAAAATATATATATATATATATATATATATATATATATATATATTATAATGAATACGTTCTATAATATTGTAGAACATTTTTTTATTCTGTCATCGCGATGAAAGATTTTTTGAGACTAATGTTTTGACATCTTGGGTTATATAAATTTTCATTTTTATTAGGGATTCCTTATTTTTTTGAGAAAGTAATATAGCCTATGTCGCTCAGTGTAATGCAACTTTCTAATTTCAGGACCGATTTAAAAAAGTTTCTTAAATCAGTCCAGTCTTTTTTATGTGAGAAAAGTCATAAACATACATACAAGAACACAAATGTTTCCTCTTTGTAATAATAGTTTAGATTAAATTATTCCCATCATATCGATTACACAATATTAGTTATCGATTGTATCGATATTGTACAATTATCGATATATCAGTATTAAGCCACATGACAGCTACCTAGTACCTAGGTCTACCTACCTACCGCCAACTGGATTTTTGGAGATATTCAGAACACCTTCATGGTGAATTAATGTAGATCTTGGGGCCTCATATTCACAAGAAGGCAGCGCGTTAATAAAAGTGAAGTATTACTTTATATTTGCCCTTTTTTTCATTGTATTTCAAATCGATATGCGCCCCATAGTGCACCCAGTGTCATGAGATAGCTTATGTAACATTTCTGCTTTAAAATAACATATCGGTCAGTGTTACAGTTTGTTTACCTTAATTGAGGTAAGGATGCACATTTATCTTTAATATATTATCGATTTGTAGTCTAAAAATCAACTAACCTTGAAATCGCATTCACATATGTTCGACCTGTAAATTTTTTATCATTTGTTTGTAATTATCCCTTATCGTGTATTGGTTTAATCTATTTGTTATTTGTTTTGTGTGCTACTTCACATTATTCAATGATATATAACAATTGACATGCAAAAGAAGTATTGACAGAAGCTTTAGTATGGTGCTATACATAAATGTGTTCCAAATTCAAAATTGAATAAAATTGTTTATGGTTATTGTTCATACGCAATTATTTAAATCTAGAAAGTAAAAGCAAATCAAATGATTTACGTTCTATATTCAATTATCAAAACTCTGTAAATTTATAACAAATCATTATAGCTTAACTAGTTTTAAAATTAAATTCCCATTTAATATAATTGAATTAAAATAAACCTTTGGTTTAAATTTTATTTAAAAAAAAAATTGTGGTTATTTTATATTATACTGTATTATATTATTAAAAGCTAAAAATTAATCATAAATTGTTGTAATGTAAATTCTATCAAATTTAAATATACAATAATGCAACAGTTGAATGTAATTATTCTTTTGCTTCAACTTATATGTCAAAAATATATCAATTATTTGTTTTTTATTTCTTAATATTTATTTATTTAATATACAGAATTTTACTATGATCTTTTAGCTACTTCACAATTTTAAAACTTAAGACTACTGACATAATACACTTTATTATTGCTCATGAAATATAAATATATTCTATATATTTTTTGCTTAAAATAACAGTTGGATTCAACAGGCAGCCATCCTAGCTAGGTTATTTAATAACCCGTGTTAAGGATGACGCTCCTTTCCCCACTCCGGCCAAAGGGTTATATTTATAAATCTATAATTTTGTATATAAGAAAATATGCAAGGGCATTTCTAAATTTTCTTTCTAAAATATATAATAAATAATTAAAATCTTGAATTGTGCAGTAATTATATTGTGATAGTTTTTTAAAATAAAATGCATTATCTCATAATTTAAATAGAATAAAAAAAATATTGCAAAAAAACACAGACATTTTGTATATTGTAATATGTGAAACAAAACTGAAAAGAATAATAATGCATACATTTGCATTATGTGATCTTAAAAAAAACAAAACATAAATAATTTAGTTTTTTTTTTTTAAATAAGAGATTATGCAAAGAAATTCCTATTGTTGTTTCTAATGCCTATTAAATTGTTTATATGATACATCAATATGCATTTATTCTTACTATAATTACTACTTTTACTTTGTAATTCTTATATGTAATATAATTCTTATTGTTTTCATTCATGGATATTAATATTGCCACATTCTTGTTATCCATATTATAGAGTATGTTACATCTGCCTGTCTGTATACAATAAACTCAAAAATTACTCAACAGAAATTAATTTAATTTTCAATAATAGAGAGAGAGTTATTAGAGTGTAGACCCACCATGCCGCTCCACTGCAAGCTGGCAATACAGGTTGTTTTCATTGCTGACAGTTTAGTGCTTGACTGATTACACCTGATGATAAAAGTGAAGATACTGTTTAAGATGGAAGCGGACTAATCTGGTAAAAGGCAATATATCTCTTATGGTCTTACACAGCATCATACCAGAACACAAATCTCTTGCTTGGTATGTATTGAATTAAATTTGATGGCTTCTCTGGTGCAGTGGTGTGAGTACTCGCTTTGCTCACAAAGGTCCTGGGTTCATTCCCCGGCTGAGCGGATTTAAGAAAATGCATTTTCGAATTCTTCTTAGTTTGTACTGGTTGTTGGCTTTATGCAAATGTAAAACTTTACATTTATGAGACTTAGAGGGAGGGAAAAAATAAAAGTATTTTAAAAGTGTGCATATAAAATGTTTTGTTTATATTTATACAATTCAAAAATCTTTAGATTTTAGAGACTTAGAGAGAGGGAATAAGGAAGACATGCTAGGCATTTAATTGTCGTTAAAATATTTGAAGTGACAAAAATTAATACAAATAATTTATTGAGTAGAGTAAAGTTTAAAAGAAACCCTGTAGAAGAAGGACTTCTTCTTCTACAGGATTTCTTTTAAACTGATAAGAAGGTCTCTGCCTATAATTGTTGATCATATGAAATGTAATAATGTAATAAATATGTAATGTAAATTAAATAAAAATATATTTTAAAAAATCTAATTGCAAAAAACGAATTGTAAATAAAAATGCCACACTTTTTGTTAATATTAGAAATTATTAATTAAATTTGTTTTTGAATTTAAAATTTAGAAAAGGATTTATGAAATATTATATGAAATGACGAGTGGCAAAATAAAATATACGCTTCAGTGGTTTTAATATTTACAAATAACATGTGGTATTTTACAATTCGCCATTTAAGATTGCAATAAATTATTTGTAATAATTTTTGACACTTTAATATTTTAAAGACAATTAAAGGCCTAATATATCTTCCCTATTATCTCCCTCTAAGTCTCTAAAATCTATAGTTTTAGATTTGTGTAAATATAAATAAGGCTTAAAAATTACTATTCCAAAGTAGTTTCACTTCTGACATGGCATTTTGTACACACTGTTAACATTTTTTTATTTTTAAACACAACCCTGCTTATATTTCTCATGTAGATATGTATTACACTGTTATATAATTTATACTTTGCTCTATGAAAAAATATGTGCTTATATTTACATTATTTATTAATATTGTTATGTAAATGTGATATATAATCCATCGAATCATGTCCGTCATATTTTTTTGTATAAACACTATGTAGTTTTGAATTACTATTTAATATGTATATTAAATTGTTATGAATGGCATTGGTTTAGTTGTTAGCTTGTTGGGCTACAGACATGAAGCCCTGGGTTTGAGTAAAGGGTTGGGTGCCTCAATGAGCATGTTGAGCCATCTTTTCTGTTCCTGATCTCTCTCAGTTTATGTCCCATAAGACTATAAAAGTGAAGGAGATAGAGATAAAATAGAGAATACACTGGTGTACTATGCCAGCCAACTGCATTGGAGCAGCATGTGGGGAGCCCTGTGTCCAGCTGTGGGCATTAATGGGTGTGCTACTTACTTATTTTTTTTTGTATATATTATTGTATCTATATTATATATCTAGTTTTTCTATATGTGTGTATGAAATGTTTAGGTTGATTTAGATGTGACTTGTGTTTGGATGAATCTAAGAATGGTGTGGATTGTCAATGCAGTCCTATAAATAACAGATTTCTCCATATTTTCTCTGGCTTGGCCTATACACCTGTGAAACAGTCGAAAACTAGTAATTATTTATAAAATACTACATGCAGAAAGTCAGTTATGTCGATTTGATTGTTAATAGCAATAAAATAAATTTTCAGGTAATACAGAAACACCATCAAAATGTTGCGGCGTTGCTCGAAACACCTGCAGACCATATATCGGAGACAAGGTCAGGGTCTCCGGTACCGGTCATCAGAGGTGCCCAAGATCTGTGGCTCGTTCTCAGCGTCACGTCTCACCAAGCCTAGGATCCTAGCAGCTCACAACCAGGTCGCTTCAATCCATTTCACTAGCCCCCTATACGCTGAACAGGATGTCATGACCCCAAGCTTCCCGGACTCAGTATCAGAAGGTGACGTAAAACTAGACAAAAAGGTAGGTGACGCTGTAGCAGCTGACGAAGTGGTCCTAGAAATCGAAACCGACAAAACAGCCATCCCCGTAATGGCACCTGATAATGGTATCATCAAGGAACTATATGTAAAAGATGGTGAGACAGTTAAAGCTGGACAGAAGTTGTTTAGGTTGGAGATAACAGGTGCTGCGCCTAAAAAGGAAGCGGCTGCTCCTCCACCGGAACCGCCTAAAGCTGAAGCCCCTCCGCCACCTCCACCGGCAGCCGCAGCTCCACCTCCACCTCCTCCTCCACCCCCACCAGCTGCAGCTCCACCTCCAGCTCCACCCAAACCAGCGCCTACTCCACCTCCCGCAGCTCCTATCTCCTCAATCCCAGTTGCAGCTATCCGTCACGCACAAGCAATTGAAACAGCATCAGTCAAAGTCCCTCCAACGGACTATAGCAAAGAGATTGTTGGCACAAGGAGTGAGCAACGTGTTAAAATGAACCGTATGCGTCTTCGCATAGCTGAACGTCTTAAGGAGGCGCAGAACACCAACGCCTTATTAACCACGTTTAACGAAATCGATATGTCCCACATAATGGCCTTTAGGAAGAAGTATTTGGACGCTTTTACCAAAAAACACGGGGTCAAACTTGGTCTAATGTCTCCATTTGTTAAAGCATCAGCTAACGCTTTAATGGACCAACCAGTTGTGAACGCAGTTATCGATGGCAACGAGATAGTTTATCGTGATTATGTCGATATATCCGTTGCTGTTGCGACACCTAAAGGCCTCGTGGTCCCTGTCGTTAGAAACGTACAGACGATGACGTATTCAGATATAGAACTAACCATTGCTGGTTTGGCAGAAAAGGCTAGGCAAGGCAAGCTAACTATAGAGGAAATGGATGGTGGTACATTCACGATAAGCAACGGTGGTGTATTCGGCTCATTAATGGGTACCCCTATAGTGAACCCACCCCAATCAGCAATATTAGGAATGCACGGTATCTTTGAAAGACCTATCGCTTTGAACGGACAGGTTGTGGTCAGACCAATGATGTATATAGCCCTTACTTATGACCACAGACTGATTGATGGTCGTGAAGCGGTTTTGTTCCTCAGAAAAATCAAAGAGGGCGTTGAAGACCCCGCAACAATCATTGCAGGACTTTAAAAAGCATCGCTTCACCCTCCGGTTGAATAAATTAAGCAATTTGTTACCATTTCTTTTACGACTACAGTTATTACACTGCCTTTTCTAATTTGTAATCTTATTTCAGTCTGGGTGGTAGTTGAACAATTGTCTAATATAGAGGGTGTAGAAAACAAAAATCTTTTCTTCCTCCGATTGAAAAAAATTAATCAATTTGTTACAAATACGCCCTTCCAAACACAGTTGTGGTACAGTCTTTTTTTATTTCTAATCTGATTTAATTCTGGAGGGTAGTTGAACAGTTTTATAGTTTCGCATCGTTTAAAAACCTACAATAATCATTGCAGGACTGTAAAAAAAAGTATTGCTTTACCCTCCGGTTGAATTTATCAAGACTATCGTTATTACACTGCCTTTTCTGATTCGTACTTTTATTTCAGTCTAGAGGGTAGTTAACAATTTTCCAATATAAGAAAGGGCGTTGGATATCCTCCAACGATCATTGTAGGCTTGTAAAAGCATTGTTACATCCAATTGTAATAAAAAATATTATATATGTTACCATTTTTATTGCTTTTAAGATATATGTTAAAGATTCGCGATCTGATTTTAATCTTGAGGGTAGTTGAACAATTTTGGAATATCACATGTTAAAAACCTTTTTCTCTTCTCTCCAGTTGAATAAATACGAAATTATTGTATTTGTTACAATTTCTCTTATTTTTGATATTTTTTTTTGTGATTTGCACTGATTTTAATCTGGAGGGTAGTTGAATAATTTTGGAATATCTATTCATTAAAGCAATGCTGCATCTTCCCGTTGCTTAAATTGAAAATGATTATTTTTCTTACTACTTTCTGTATTTTGATAATCGCAATCTGATTTTAATCTGGAGGGTAGTCGAACAATTTTGTAATCAAGTTAAGTAAATTATTTACTTTGTAGATATACCGATGCGATTTTTTTTCTCGCCTCTGTATTTTGTTTTTGTATTTATTGAATACGTCCGTTTGTTCGTATAATTGTATTATTTATCGAGTTTTAAGTAATAAATAATAATAATAAAAAGTACATTTCCTCTACGTCGATCGTAGGTGTTATTTTATTTATTTCAATTTGTGCTAAATGAAAATATACTTTATTCAAATATGATCTAAAAGTAAAATATCGAAAGTTGGACTATGTTATCTAAACTAATATTATAAAAAGGAAACATTTGTGTTTTTGTATGTTTGTAACGTTTTCACACAAAAACTACTGGTCCGATTTCAAATTTTTTTTCACCATTAGAAAGCTGTGTTATCACTGAGCGCCATAGGCTGTTTTACTTTTTATTAAAAATTAGGGTTCCCTAAGAAAAACGCATTAATATAATTAAGGTGGGAAAAAATTAGTCGCAAAATATCTATCATCGCGTGCGCTGCGGAAACTATTGATGATAGAACAAAATAATGTTCTACAATATTATAGAACGTGTTAATATCTATAAAAAAGTCTCCGATTCCATATGTCCAACTACTGTAGTTATGCCACTATAACTACTTTTTTGCAAACCATATTATTCACACCTCTGTATTAATCCTTATCCTATTAAATATTTTGTTAAAGACCGTTTCAATACCTGTAAAATACTTTTTAAATTAATAAAATCGGACTTGCCATTCAAAAGATAGAACGGAATCAAGCATATATGTAACATACTTTAAGAATATTTGTCAACATTAAATTATTGTTGAATTTTTAATATATAAACGGATTTAATTTATTACTCTCAATATCTACCATAATTTATCTATGCATCTTTTATAGGAAAATAATTTACTCTGTGCCTAGATATTAATAGTCTGTGTTGTTATTGATTATACTGTAGCAAACCTGTGTTCATAAGAAAATCGATTAAAACTAAGTTCTTGTAATCAATGAAGTCGATATTATTTACTTATTAATTTATTCTAAAAATACATTTAATCACTTTAGTCAAAATACTTACATAAAAGCCATACTGTTTTTTGACATCAATACTTAAAAGAACAAATAAGTGTTATCCATAAAATATGTAGGTATAGTAGGATTATTAATTGTTTACTGTAAATAAAAATCGGTTCGACTCAATAATTTAAAATATTGTTTCAAAGTTTAATTCGATCTGAAATTTAAAAAAAAAATCATTTATAAAATCTATTTTTGATATTAAATCGGGTGCTCAGTGTCTAAATGTGTTCACTGCAATCGCAATTCACAGTTCATGTACAATACCCAGATGTTAGGATAATTTCCCTCCACGGAGTTAAATTTGTATATAACACTGATAGACTAATAATAAATACCATTGCCTTTTGCCGATTGTATCACCTATTGCTTGATTTTTTGTTAGGAATATTCCGCTTTTCATTACTAGCTTCTGGCAAACAGCAATCGTTATCGTCATTCGACATCGATGTCGATATTTATTTATTAAGTATCTTAGTTTTAAAATGATTGTGGTGAGTGGTAAAAAATATATCTTTTTATTACAAGAAATGATACAAAAGTTAGTAGAAACGAATTGCTGCAATGGATGTTAAGGAAATTAAAATAATGTATTGTATTGCTGATAAAAAGAAGGAATTACCGACTGAGTTCATTGTGGGCTTTTAGAAACAGGGGGCGAAGGAACCCACGTAACTTTAGATGTACATGGGATACACGGAAAATTTTGCATTACGACTGCTGTAAAAGCTACTTGAATAACTATTTTTTTTTAAATTTGTAATCCATGTTTGATAATATTACGACTGGGTGAAAAATCGCTGCCTCATTTTAGGTTGTGAACACCAATCTTCATTAGTCTGTGTTTTTTTAATCTGTACAATCAAAACCCATTATATGTAATTAGTCTATGGCGTCATCCATTTTTCTTTTCGTAATGGCGTCGACTGTTGAGCTTGAGTACTAAGTGTAGGGATTAATTTTTCTTTATGGTTATTGTTGTATCGTGATTGTCTCGTTTCTTAATTTGTTGCTATTGTTTTCTTTTGAGGTTGTTTCGTTTCTTTAGTGTGGATTGAACTATTTGTGTTTTGTTATTGCTGGTATTTATATCCATTATTGTTGGTAGAGGTGGTTTTTCAACAGTTGTCACCAACAAAAAAGCCATGTTAATCAAATATATAGGGTTAGAATGTGGTCTAACATTCTAGATTCTTCTATTGTAATGAATTTATTCCAAAATTTGACTTCCGTTTTTATTTCTCACCGACCTTTGTAAAAGTTTAAATCAAACATTAAACGCTTTGGCCGTAGGTTGTTTATGTATGAGTCTAATAGTGCTGAAAATAATGTGTTAATATTGGTTGAAAGAAATTGTTATAAAATCAGATGGTATCAGGTTCTCATGTGTCTAAAAATGCTAACTGTTATTCAACAGATGTCACCAACAAAAAAAGGCAATGTTAATCATATATATAGGGTCAGAATGTGGTCTAACATTCTAGACTCTTCTATTGTAATGAATTTATTACAAAATTTGACTTGGTTTTTATTTCTCACCGACCTTTGTAAAGGCTTAAATCAAACATTAAATGCTTTGGTCGTAGGTTGTTTATGTATGAGTCTGAAAATAATGTGTTATACTGGTTAAAAGAGATTTTTATAAAATCTTGTGGTATCAGGATCTCATGTGAGTCTAAAAATGCTAACTGTTATTCAACAGTTGTCATAAACAAAAAAAGCAATGTTAATCAAATTTATAGGTTTAGAATGTGGTCTAACATTCTAGATTCTTCTATTGTAATGAATTTATTCCAAAATTTGATTTCGTTTTTATTGCTCACTGACCTTTGTAAAGGATTAAATCAAACATTAAACACCTTGTTCGTAGGTTGTTTATGTACAAGTCTTAAAGTGCTGAAAATAATGTGTTAATACTGATTAACAGAGATTTTTATAAAATCTTGTGGTATCAGGATCTCATGTGAGTCTAAAAATGCTAACTGTTATTCAACAGTTGTCACCAACAAAAAAAGCAATGTTAATCAAATTTATAGGTTTAGAATGTGGTCTAACATTCTAGAGTCTTCTATTGTAATGAATTTATTCCAAAATTTGACTTTGTTTTTATTTCTCACTGACCTTTGTAAAGGCTTAAACGCTTTGGTCATAGGTTGTTAATATTGGTTGAAAGAAATTGTTATAAAATTTTATGGTATCAGGTTCTCATGCGAGTCTAAATATGCTCACTTTTCAACAATGTGAAGGATTTAATCAAATAATCTAGTCTTGATATTTGCTAAGCTTGGTTGCTCTTGAATGATTCCTAATGTGTTAAATTTTCAACCATGTGGAAGATCTTACAACTAAAATGAATGTGAAGTATAATGAAAACATAATAAGGATTAAACTAGATTTTGAACTATTTCAAGTCCAGTTGTTGTGTACATTATCAGTAAATTGAAAGGTTTTATAACTAAAAGTGGGGGATCTTATAACCAAAATAAATGTAAAGCTAATAAAGACAAACAAGTAATATCCTTAGCCTTGATGTTTTGTGACCTTGTTGCTCTTTCTACAAATCTCTAGAAAAGACAAAATTTCAGCAATATAATAGATCTTAAAAGGTAAATGAATACAAAGTTTAATAAAAACATTAAACCAACAATAAAACCTTACTTTTTAACCTTACAGTTGTTGTCAATGTCTTGAAAGGATATAATTTCAAAAATATGAAAGATATTATAACCCAAGTAAAGGCAATGTTTATAATTACGTTGTATAAGTTTATAACCAAAATGAATGCAAAGTTTAATGAAAATATTATATCAAGATTAAAACCATATTCTTTAAAGTATTCCATTGTCAGTTGTTTTGTATATCTCAAGGTTTTGTACTACCAAGAATATTACAAATCGAATCAAAATGAAACCAAAGTGATGTTGAATGTAAAGCTAATAAAAACATAAACAAGTAATAAAACTAAAGTTTTAATGTTTTGTTGTTAGTAATAAGACTAAATACTTAATATTTGTGTTATAGTCATGAGTCTCTAGAAATGTTAAATTATCAGCAAAATACAGGGTCTTAAAACCAAATTAAACACAAAGATAATAAAAACATTATATCAAGAATAAAACCAGTCTTAATGTATTACTTCTTCAGTTATTGTATTGAATATCTCGAAGGTGATAAAATAACAAGATGAAAGATTTTATAACCGTAATGAATGTAAATAAAAACCAATTCTAAAGATATTTGATTTCGGTTACTCTTTTAGGGAGTCTACAAAAGTGGAACTTTTTCAACAATGTCAAGGATCTTATAAACATATAAAGGCAACATTTATAAAAATGTTATAAAAATAAATTATAAAACCAAACTCAAAATTCAGTAACTTTGTTTGCTCTTGTATGAGTCTCTTGGTCTTAATATTGCAGAAAATTGTATACAGTTTGAACTCTCAGGTTCTCACAGGATTTTAACTTAAAAAGTTATATAATCAATAAAACCAGACTCTTATTAGTCTTCAGTTGCTCTTTTGCTGTCAAAGGTGTATTAAATGGATGATCTGATAACCAAAATGAATGCAAAGCTGATAAAACTCAACTCTTAATGTTTCTGTTCTTGATTGCTCTTATGTGAGTCTCTAGAAGTGTTATATTATCAGCAATATACAAATTTTTAAACCAAATTGAACATGAAGATTATAAAAACGTTATATCAAGAATAAAACCAGACAATTAAACATTTTAATGGTTATGTGTGTCTCACAGTGGATATATTTTCAAACATATGAAAGATATCTTAAAGCTATCTCGCCTTCGTTTGTCTGGAACTCCCAAAAGCGTCAAGTTTTCAATATTATAACAGATTTTATAACTAGAATCTGTGAAATAAATAAAAATATTGGACTCGTTGTAGTCCTTGTTGGGACTCTTAGTGGTTTTTGATAGCACTTTTGTGTCTAAAGTGCTATATTTTCAATTAACCCTTAAATGGACGATTTTTTTTTACGTTTTAAAAAAATATATTTGTATAATAGACATGTATTACTGTCTAGGAAAAATGAGTAAAAAAATCTAGACATGAATTTACTATTTTTTTTTTGCAATAATGTGAGTGTTGTTTATAAACTACATTGCGCATTCAATGACATTTTGCAAGTATGGGTAAAATAAGAGTGGATATTGTTTTTGAAATGTGTTTATTTATTCTAAATTATGATATTTATAAAAACAATTGCTTTTTTTCGTATCACATAAAGATACACGACATTTTTGGCACATTTTGAACGTAAATCCTGAACATTTCGGGAATTTGCACCTCTGCTGCTTATCCAGCCAAACTGCCCAATGACATGTCTGATCCAATCTGACGTCTTTCAAAGGAATTGCTTGAGCTGGTCCTCGGAACTTCTTCATTACAAGTTCTCTTTGTATTGTGCTCCCACTAGGTCGACCACNCAAAATTTGACTTCGTTTTTATTTCTCACCGACCTTTGTAAAGGTTTAAATCAAACTTTAAACGCTTTGGTCGTAGGTTGTTTATGTATGTCTTAAAGTGCTGAAAATAATGTGTTAATATTGGTTGAAAGAAATTGTTATAAAATCGTATGGTATCAGGTTCTCATGAGAGTCTAAAAATGCTAACTGTTATTCAACAGATGTCACGAACAAAAAAAGCAATGTTAATCAAATATATAGGGTTGGAATGTGGTCTAACATTCTAGATTCTTCTATTGTAATGAATTTATTCCAAAATTTGACTTCGATTTTATTTCTCACCGACCTTTGTAAAAGTTTAAATCAAACATTAAACGCTTTGGTCGTAGGTTGTTTATGTATGAGTCTAATAGTGCTGAAAATAATGTGTTAATATTGGTTGAAAGAAATTGTTATAAAATCTTATGGTATCAGGTTCTCATGTGAGTCTAAATATGCTGACTTTTCAACAATGTGAAGTATTTAAACAAATAGTCAAAGTCTTGTTATTTGCTAGGCTTGGTTGCTCTTGAATGATGCCACATGTGTTAATTTTTCAACCACATAGAAGATCTTACAACTAAAATGTGAAGTATAATGAAAACATAACAAGGATTAAACTAGATTTTGAAGTATTTCAAGTCCAGTTGTTGTGTACATTATCAGTAAATTGAAAGGTTTTATAACTAAATTGGATGTAAAGTGAATGATATTATGTTTTTAAGAAAGTGGAAGATCTTATAACCAAAATATATGTAAAGCTAATAAAGACAAACAAGTAATATCCTTAGCCTTGATGTTTCGTGACCTTGTTGCTCTTGTACAAATCTCTAAAAAAGATAAAATTTCAGCAATATAATAGATCTTAAAAGGTAAATTAATACAAAGATTAATAAAAACATTAAACCAACAATAAAACCCTACTCTTTGTAGTATATCATCTTCAGTTGTCAATGTCTCGAAAGGTGATATATTTTCTAAAATATGAAAGATATTATAACCGAAGTAAAGGCAATGTTTATAATTACTTTGTATAAGTTTATAACCAAAATGAATGCAAAGTTTAATGAAAATGTTATATCAATATTAAAACCATATTCTTTAAAGTATTTCATTGTCAGTTGTTTTGTATATCTCAAGGTTTTGTACTATCAAGAATATTACAAATCAAATCAAAATGAAACCAAAGTGATGTTGAATGTAAAGCTAATAAAAACATAAACAAGTAATAAAACTAAAGTCTTAATGTTTTGTGGTTAGTAATAAGACTAAATATTTAATATTTGTGTTATAGTTATGAGTCTCTAGAAATGTCAAATTATCAGCAAAATACAGGGTCTTAAAACCAAATTAAAAACAAAGATTATAAAAACATTATATCAAGATTAAAACCAGATTTAATGTATTACTTCTTCAGTTATTGTTTTGAATATCTCAAAGGTGATAAAATAACAACATGAAAGATTTTATAACCATAATGAATGTAAATAAAAACCAATTCTAAAGATATGTGGTTTCGGTTACTCTTTTAGGAGTCTACAAAAGTGGAACTTTTTCAACAATGTAAAGGATCTTACAAACATATAAAGGCAACATTTATAAAAATGTTATATAAATAAATTATAAAACCAAACTCAAAATTCAGTAACTTTGTTTGCTCTTGTATGAGTCTTGTGGTCTTAATATTGCAGAAAATTGTATACAGTTTGAACTCTCAGGTTCTCACAGGAGTTTAACTCAAAAAATTATATAATCAATAAAACCGGACTCTTATTAGTCTTTAGTTGCTCTTTTGCTGCCAAAGAATGAATGAAAACCAAAGAATGAAAACCAAAATGAATACAAAGCTGATAAAACTCAACTCTACCGTTTCTGTTCTTGATTGCTCTTATATGAGTCTCTAGAAGTGTTATATTATCAGCATATTATCAGCAATATACAAGTTTTTAAACCAAATTGAACATGAAGATTATAAAAACCTTATATCAAGAATAAAACCAGACAAGTAATCATTTTAATGGTTATGTGTGTTTCACAGTGGATATATTTTCCACAATTAGAAAGATATTATAATGTTTATAATAACAAATAAATTATAATACTTAACTGTCTTAAAGCTATCTTGCTTTGGTTTGTCTGGAACAAGACTCCAAAAAGCGTCAAGTTTTCAATATTATAACAGATTTTATAACTAGAATGTATGTAAAATAAATAAAAATGTTATATAAACAAAAAAACTGGACTCATTGTAGTCCTTGTTGGGACTCTTAGTGGTTTTTGATAGCACTTTTGTGTCTAAAGTGCTATATTTTCAATTAAGTGGATAATCTTTTAACCAAAATGATTGCAAAGTTTTAAAAAAGTTATTTCAAGAATATAACATCTTCAGTTGTTGTGACTGTATCAAAGGTTTTAAATTATATACAAATTGAAGGGTTTTGTTATGAATAAAATAAGAGTTTTCGTAGTCTCTGGTAACTCATGTGTCCTATTTTCAACAATATGAAAAATATTATAATTACAATGAATAATATGATAAATTTTTCATTAATGGATTAAATCAAATCAAAATATCTTTATTCAAGTAGAGCTATTACAGCACTTTTGAATCTTCAAATATAATTTTGTTTCCACACACAAATACTAATATACGTCTGATGATGGTATTAAAGAACAACTTAAAATCTAAAGTTAAGACCTTATTAACAAATTAGGGCAACGTTTTTAAAAATGTTCTATAAATAAATTATGAAGCCTATCAATCTCTCTTCAAGTTTTTTGTGACTTTGCTCTTGTTTGAGTCTCGTAGTCTTAAATGTTAAAAGGAAATTGTAAACACATTTTGTACTCAAGTTCTCATATGATGTGAAGGATCATAACTAAATAAACGCTTATAAAAACTTTATATAAATTGTGTTGCCTTGGTTGCTCTTGTGTGAGTCCACAAGTGTTTAATTTTGAACAATATGACACATATTTGGTTATTAGACAAGATTAATTCTTTACTACATCATGATTTCTATACTATTTATGAAATTGGAAATGGGTCAGCAATATAAAGTGATACTTATTTATAGATAACAGTAAAATCTACTTTTTACTGATATTGACAATATAATACTCAAATTTTCACAACTCGATTGTTCCTCTGTTCCAAATTCACTATTAAAACTTATGCAAGGGCAAAGTTTAGAATTAATGAGCCTCCATGAACAGATGGCACTGATGAACGAACTACCAACCTGTTTATTGTAGCATTGGATATTCTGGTGAACCAGCTTGATAGTTATCTAAATTTGGATGTACTGAATCTGGTGTGGCAATCTTTATCATAATCTTTCCATTTTTAATCAGGAGAAATTATCTTTAACCTTCTTAACTACTTTAAAACTATTACTTGGATTGGTATCCAAGAGCATGTCAATATAAGAATTATGCTCAATAGGAACGTGTCTATCAAGTTCTTGGCTATCGCTATCTGTCGTTTGTTTCTGTTGTTGTGTTATTGCTCGCTGGTGAAGAGATTTATTGCCGGCGAGCATCAAAAAATATTCGGGATTTGTTATTGACCCAAGATTACTAGCTTAGATTTAAAATTTTGTGGCTTTACTCAAACTGACGCAGAGGTTGGTGGATGTGCTAGGTTCCGTCGGGGTACTAGGACGTTGCAATTGAACTAACCGAGAGTAGAAGGTACTAAAGTCTCGAGTTTCCAGCTCGTACTTAAAGAAGAGCGCCCGGAATCGAAGACGTTTTAGCCCATAATATACGTGGTAGCAAAGTGCACTGGCTCGTTCATACAAGTTGCTATCGTACTTATCCTCAGACACGCATCTGGATTATATTTAAACGGAGATTGACTGTGGCGTTGTTAAATGCCCTACCAGACCTAAATTTATTTGGATTTGATTTTTATGAAATGCCATATGATCTCTTTTTATTATAGCCAAAGCTCTATTCACTTGTCCTTCTTATATGGCGATGTTGCGTCTCAATATCACTGGGGATTCGACGCCATTTTTATCGATGAGCAAAACCACCAAAGCTATTGACGTCGTTGGGAATGATGTATTCTGTTGGATTTCTAACATATGTAGCTACTTCATAAGTTTCATCCACTGCGTTGATTTGATAAGTTCGGTGCAGCTTTGCATTTTATGCTGCAAAGTTATGCTTCGGGACAAACACAGGATATAATAATATCCTGTGTTTGTGTTTTCAAAGACTAAGGGCGCGTACACATAGAACATCCGTTTTACAGGANGCCTACATTTTTTCCATGCACAGCATTAAGTGCTGTAGCTTGATCAACAGCCTGCTGAATAATAATTCAGTGAATAGTTCAGTGATTTCATTTTCCAACAGTACCTTGCCTTTATTACGAAATATTTGGTAGCATACTATGTATTGGTTTCACAGAATTATTTTTAATAATATGGCCCAAATATTTGACTGAGTCAGAGGCAAATCTACATTTGGTAAATTTTAGACGAAATCCTTCGGTTTTGATTGCTTCTAATAATTGTGTGAGGTGACTGATGTGCTCCTCAAACGTTTCGGAATGTATAAGTATATCATCAATAAAGTTTACGGTGAAATCAGTAAGTTTATACTTTCTTAATATATTACTTAGTATTCTTTGAAAAATTTCTGGTGAGGTCTTTAAGCCAAATGGTAAGCAGGTCCATTGAAAATGACCATCCTGTGTTACAAATCCAGTCTTTTTTTCTGTCTTCTATTCGTAAAGGAATGGACCAAAATGCGGAATTAATGTCCAATGTTGAAAAAAACTTGCAATTCCTAGTCTTCATGATCAGGTCTTCAATGAAGGGAATGGCTGAGCTTGGGGTACTATTATTTTATTTAAGTCTCTGAAGTCAATACATAGTCTTGACTTCCTATTTTCCTCCCTTTTAAATGCCATAGTAACTGGTGCAGCAAATGGACTATAGGATTCTTCAATAAGTTTATGGTCCAGTAATTTTGCTATCTGTTTTTCTATTTCTTTTTTATCTTCTACGGTGCATCTATAAGGCATTTTATTACAATATTTGTCTTTCAACAAGTCTATCCTCGCCTCATATCCCTGAACTGTACCAACGTCATATTTATCTTTTGCAAAAACTGATTTATATTTGCAAACAATTTTTTCTATTTTAGCTTTTTGATACTGATTTAAGTGACCAATTTTTGTAAAATTTTGTTTATCAATAATATAAACCTCCACTTCCTTTTCTATTTAAAAATTTTTATTTTTAGTGTTGTCAAACCACTTGTCTTTTGAACACCATTAACTGTTACTAAATTTGCTTCATTCAAATTATTTCCTTTTCCTTTCAGATTTAGCCACTTTGAATTTATTAAAGAAACATTTGAGCCGGAATCATAAATTCCATATATTTTTAATTGATTATTTAGTAGTAGTTCGATTTTAATTAATGGTGTTATTATTAGTTTTTTTGGTCACTGTCATTTAATTCAGCTTCTATTACTGAATTGTTCACATGTTTGATAAAATTTCTTTTTAATTTATCCTCTCCCTTTAATCTAAACCAGCATACAGTTTCAGGGTGGTACCTAAGGCCTTTATTCAGTTTTTCACAAATTTTACATGGAGTTTTATCATCATGTCTTTCATTTCTGAAATTTTCATACCTTCCTTTAGCCAACTATTTTCTTTTATTAACCATGTGCTCGTATTTGCTCATTTCGTTAAACAAATCCACTGTATCTTGTAGAACTTCTCTATCAATCTTGTTAAGAATAAATTCAGGTAAACCAGCTGCAATAAGATCTACTAAAGTACCAGTATCAATTGTTCTTCTCATATCTAATAGAAGCTTTTCTTTTTTCATAGCATAATCCAACAATGTGCCTTCTTTGTACTTAAATAACAGTGCATATGTAACTGGGTTCCACCCCTTGTTTGCAAATGATTCACAGAATTTATTTTCCAAGTTGCCCATTCGGAGTTCATGGTTAGTTTTATGATCATTGAATTGTACCAATCTACACAACTTTTATCCATAAACAACCTGAATATTTCAGTTTTCTGTTCATCAGTTGTAACTTCAAAACGAGTGCATTCCCTTTCAAATATATCAATCCATTGTTTTGCATTGGTATTTTTGCTTGTAAATTTTTCAATTACAAACTTTTCTGCAACATGTTTTAAGCTCGGATTTTTACTTGTCTCGGTATTTTCTACTAATTTTTCAAATAATTTTTCTAACATACCTATTTCTGTTTTTTGGGAAGCGACCTTTTCTTCATTAATTT
>JACTOM010000940.1:209869-222459 GCA_015832385.1 Elymnias hypermnestra
CTATAAAAGCGCAATAAACTTTTGGTGTTTAGCCAACCGTTTTTCAGTTATGCAGCGTAAAGAAAAGACCTGATAGGCCTTTTCCCAATCTATAAAAGCGCAATAAACTTTCTGGTGTTTAGCCAAACATTTTTCAGTTATGCAACGTAAAGAAAAGACTTGATAGGCCTTTCCCTAACCTATAAAAGCGCAATAAACTTTTGGTGTTTAGCCAACCGTTTTTCAGTTATGCAGCGTAAAGAAAAGACCTGATAGGCCTTTTCCCAATCTATGAAAACGCAATAAACTTTTTGGTGTTTAGCCAAACATTTTTCAAATATGCTACCTAAAGAAAAGACCTGATCTGTACATCCTTGCTCGTCCCATATTTTCTCATCAGTTTTATTAATCACCCTTTCAATTAATATCTTTGCATACAATTTGCCGGCAACACGAAGAAGGCTGATACCGCGGGTGTTTTTGCACTCCTACTGTGACCCTTTTCCTTTATATTGAGGGACAATTACGGCCTTGCTCCAATCTCTTGGAACTTGAATTTTCTCCCATCATACATTAAAAATGCCGTACAGCTTGATCTGCTTCAATATCGTGGCCAGCCTGCAGCATCTCGACTGATACTCCGGCATACCCAGCAGCCTTACCGGGTTTCATACCCTTTATTGCTTTTATATTATCATCTATACTAATATCGCTATCATTTATCTTATATTCTATTGCTATTCACAGAGGTTATAGTTGCCTCTACTTCATTTCTTTCAAACAATCTTACAAAATGATCCTTCCATCTCTTCAATATTCATTCTTCTCCTTTTATTATACTTCCATCTAAACTTCTGATTTTAATAAGCTCAGAGATAGTAGATTTGCTTCGGGCAATTCGTTTTGATTTCCTGAAGACCTTTTTGTTTGACTGAAAATCACCAGAAAGGCTGCTATACATTATCTCTGCATTCTTCTTTTTTCTGTCACGATTACTTTCACCATGGTCAGTCTTTCGTCAAATGATATATTATGGGATGGACTTGTAGGGGTCGTTTCGGACTGTTTGGAATGATAGGGCGCGTTATTTCAAAAGGCCAAAGGCGGTCTTATCGCTTTAAAGCGATTTCTTCCGGACAACCTTAAGGAAGGAGATATTTATAAGTCGCGTCGTCATTATAGGGGATTAAACTAGAGGGAAAGATATTGATTTTTAACTAATACTTTGAAAGTATGTAAAGTGGGACCACGTTGAATTTCAATTGGAAGAGCATTTCACAAGCGTGTCGCTTCAACTGTGAATGAATCTTGAAAAGACTTTGTGCGGTGCATAGGAGTTCTCAATTTTAGATTATATGGAGACCTTAGTGCCATCCTATACCCGCTATCATGAAAGAAATTAAAGCGATTTTTCAAGTATGAGGGACTACGAGGATCAAACAACACACGATACAGAAGAGAAAGAATGTGTAGATTCCGGCGAAATCGGATAGGCAACTTGAGCTTTAAACGAAATTCGGAAACATGGTCATATTTACGTAAACCAAATATGAACCTAATAGCAATATTTTGAAGGCGCTTAAGTTTCTTTAATTGATCCTCGTTCAAGTCAAGATAGCTTGCGTCAGCATAATCGAGAATAGATAGCAGGAAGGAGTGGGCTAACATTGTTTTAGTGGGAATTGGAAGAACGCAAGCGTCTGAGTGAACTCATTGTAGCAAATATTCTTTTGCTCTCTTCATTTAACTGAGAGGACCAGGAAAGCGTAGAATCTATAAAAATACCCAGATTTTTTATTTTATGGCTATAAGGCACTACACAATCGGTGGAAGGTTAACCCAGTCCACCCTCGAGATCGTGCCAGGGCTGCCAACAATAATAGCCTGCAACTTTGTTGGATTTACTTTCAGTCCATAACATCTACTCCAGTCACTGATCGCGGCGAGGTCATTATTAATGGCTGCAATGGCACTAGGCAAGTCAACGAGAGTGGACTGCGAGTAGATTTGAAGATCGTCTGCATAGATGTGATAGAGAGAAGAGATTTTTTGAGTCATAAGAGTTAAAGAAAATTTCAAAAAGGATAGGTGACGACACACCACCCTGAGGTACTCCAGCACGTACTTCGCACCAAAATGAGAACTTTTCATCTACACGAATACGTTGCTTTCGACCTCCGAGGTAAGTTTGAAACCATCCAATCATTGATGGAGAAATGTTAATCGAACGTAACAGACTCACTAAAATTTCGAAGTCAACACTATTAAACGCATTACTGAAGTCTAATAGAGTTAAGACCGTGAGCTGTTTGTTATCCATTCCACATCTAATGTCATCGGTGACATGCACCAGCGCTGTGGCGGTGCGACTAATCCGGAAACCTGATTGAAATGTATTTAGAAGATTATGCCTATTGAGGAAATAATTTAATTGGTGGAAAACTAGCTTTTCCAGGATTTTGGAGAGGAATGGAAGGATAGATATTGGACGAAAATCGGAAAAGTCTGTGCATTGACTTTCGTAGGAAGTGGAATGATATGACAGATGTTCCAGGCTTCAGGAAAAGTTGAAGAAGAGATAGATATATTTAGAATATGGTTAATAATAGGTAAAATTATATCTAGAATAGGCATTATCATATTTCGGCTAATGTTGTCGTCTCCGATGGCATTAGATGCGACAGACAGTCGTTACCAGGCAGCAGCGCGCTAAACATTTTCTGCGTACGTGTTGGTCCACGTGGCTGATTTATGGGCAGTCTAAATTGGTTAAATGGGGTGCTTGGTGACTATATAGAGGTCTGATGGACCGGTCATATTAAAATTTCAGTACGAAAAAGTCATTATTATGGGGCATAATAAATTCCGAAAAGATTACTGATTAGATAAGAGGGCATCGTAAGATTAATTAGATTTCTTATCATACATATGATCATTCCTAATATATAGAGTCCTAAGTCTGTCTAGAGTTCTATTTATAATATTTATACTTTAAATTAAATGTTGAGTGTGCGATACACTACACAATCCTTTTATAATTAACTTTGCTCATCTAATGAACTACTAAATCTATAAAACCTAAAAATAAAGGGAAGTAGGTCACTGGAAGTAATTCTGTGTACTTACTTGGATATGAAGACTTCTTCCTGAATGTGATTCTATGTCTTGAATCTGCTGCGTTGCTGTACGGCGTTGAAAGTCTATTAAGAGTGGAGACGATGCGAAGTTGGCTATTTCTCCAGACTCAACCCAAAAATCCTAAATACGTTTGCCGACGCAGGCGTGTCCAAGAGAAAGATTTCTGACTTATAAAATACTTTTATTAATAAAAATTACATACTAATTACGAACAAAACTAAACCTATGACTCCCTTCGAAGTGTAAAGAGAAGTAAAGTTGACTCGTGTGTGGGGTTTCTTCACTAGATTCTAGTGAGTACGGGCCTCGAGACTAAGCCTCATTACCCGGGCTGATGCTCGCACATCTTTGTTGTGCGGATAAATTTAGCCCGTAGGGCTGGGGCGCGACCTTGTGGTGATTCCTCTCTCCTCCTGGTCTCTTCTGTGGTGCTGATCTCTTATCCTGGATTCCTATGGCTCCGTCCCCGCAGTGCCGGTAGTGTGGGATTTCTTTTGGCCTTGCATATTTTGCAGGGTGATTAGTTAGCTCATAGCTTTGGCCAACGGATCGGTGAGGTCACGGTTGTTAAAGTAGGCCGTGACCAACTCTGCGATGGCCTGTGTATGGCTTCTATAATGATCATTCTGGTAGGATCCGACCGCTCGCCAGTTGGTTGTGGTCTTATTGGGGAGGACGTTCTGTTAGGCGCTGTGCTTGGCGCTCTGCTATGCGCCGGAGTGGTTCCGCGAGGAGAGGTTCCGTTGCGCCGGCGGTGGCAACGGCGGCGCCCCCGCCGGCGTTGCCTGGGCTTTCTTCTCTTCTTACCTACGGGTATACCTCGCTCAGCGGGCGGGTTAGCCGGGGGGATAACGTTGTGGACCCTTCGGGCCTCTTGTTGGGTGCTTCGTCTTCCGCTGGAGGGGGGGGGGGGGGGCGGGGGACGTCCCTCGCTTCCGTGCGCTCCCGCGGCGCTGGTCTGTGTGGTGATCATAAATGATGTGACCTAAAAAACAAAATTGCAATAATTGTTAAAATATATATTGTTTTTTCAGTTTTTCAGTATTTTTAAGTCTAGCCACTATATTACTCCATGATTCACCATATTTTAGAGCTATCATTGTTGCCACCTAATTATTTGTAGTCTAACAGAATTCAATGTCGTCCTTGGCCAATTCAATGGCCATGCGGTCTGCAGGCCACATTGAAATATCTTTAACGAGTTTATTTATTTATAAACTTATAAGATAAATCTTGATAACTTTGGCAAAATAAACAATGTGTTGCTCTGTAATATCAAATGTTTTATTTTGTTAACAAACTTAAGTATAACTTACAGTACATACATAAAGATACGCTAATACTATTACTAAGACACTAACCTGTAATATCAAAGAAACGACATTAAAGTTTATTCCTTAGTGTGCCAATCACTTATTTATTTTTATTTTCATAAACTGTATATTTCGACAATTTTCGCCATCTTGCATTTTTCACCTCTTACCAATATTTATACTGTTTTATCGACTTGTATTGCTTTACCATATCTGCTGCTTTGCCGACATACGGCATAGCAATACACCGATTAAATATTACTTAAAGAAATATATTTTCTTTATATATGAAGAAAATCAATCGGTGTCCTCTAGTTTGTTCTCTTCCCAATTCTTTGAAAACATTTAATTATTAGAAATCGCAAGTTCAAATGTGACTTTTCGGATATTTTTGGGAAATAATCCAAAGTAAATAGTAAACTGTTGCGATTCTTTTTGTAATCTCTATTTGTAGTAAGTATTGATACCGCGTATCGTAGCGGAGAGGGAACGCAGGCTGCTCTCCCCGCATAGTGGTCAGCGGGTCAGCGCCTTCCGGCCGTCGGCGGCCTAATTCTTCACTCGTAGTGTCGGGATCCCTAGCGCACCAATATCGATGTAAAGCTTCGCTTCTGCGAAGACATTGGCATACATGACGCCCTCTACTGCCGCCTCCGGTCGCAATGTGATCACCATGGCCGAGGAGAAGCGAGCCTTCAGTTATGGCGCCTTGGGCTTTTAAGGCCATTGCGCCCTGCCGTTCTTCTTCCTCCGTGGGACCTCAAGAAGAACGGCCGCCGCTCTTCTTCTTCTTGAGCTGCGGAGAGGTAACGCAAGCTGCTCCCCCTGCCTTGTGGTCAGCGGGATTTCTCGCCGCCGACGCCAGACACGCGGCCACCCTATGCCCGGGTTGGACGCAACGATAGCACAGCCTACTGTGGTCGACGTCGCACGTGCATTTCCTCCTTTGCTTCGCACCCCTAGCGGCCACGACCGCCTCCTCCTCATGTGGGGTAGCCGTCGCTTCCGGATGCTTCCCAGTGACAGGTGCAGATTTTCTGGCCTGTCCCGTCTCCCTTTTCCTTTGTAGGCGCATCTCCTCGCGGACAGCGTCGTTCACAGTCCGAAGCAGTGTGACTTCTGCCTTCAGGCAACGCACCTCAACGGTGTCGTTGCGGACCGCGAGGTAGCTGGCTATCCCTTGCAAGTTGGTCGCTGCCACCTTGAGGCCACGCATTACCGTGCCCTTAAGGTTTTTGGACTTGACTACCTTACTATGTATGTAACTAGTCCGCCGCCTTGCCTGTGCAGACAATGACGACAACCGCCGGCTGCCCGCCCGGGTCTCCACATCCAATCGTCAGCAAATCTTTGGAGAGCCGCAGCGACCGGTCGCTCCTAACGGCGGCCTTGGACTTGGCGTCCACGAGGCCTACGCACTCGCCGGTGGTCGGCGGTCGTCCTCTCTGGGCGCCCTTGCGGGCAACCCTTATCTCATTGTCGGAGCATTGCTGTGTATAGATGTCGCTATGAAAACACCATCATCATGTGTCACTTGATGTTTGTAATGTTTCTGGTTTCAACTTGCATTAATAACTTTTATGATGATAGGTATGGGAACAGCAACTGGACCCTTTTGATCGGTTTTTATTATTGTGCTGATTTTCTTGATCATAATATACATTGGACTTTGTACCAGTTTGTCTAATATCTTGTATTTCTTTTTCTTTTATTGAATTTGAAATCTTCATGGCGGAGCTATTAATAGCAATTGTCATATGTTGATATGGTTAAATGGCTAAAACACGTTCTCATATGGGATAACACCGTTTAAATGAATGAATAAGACTTATCCGGTTTTGTCATGGATGCCATCATCGGAACTGGTTTTATAAAAATGGGACCCTATGACGAGCACCACCTTTCATTTAAAAAAAAATCATCGGTCCACCAGTCGGGAGATATGAGGTCCCAAACATAAAAAAAACAGACGAATTGATAACCTCCTCCTTTTTTTGAAGTCAGTTAAAAAGCACTAATTTGCAATTTTATTTTTGTTCTTGCTTTAATATCAAGTTTCAAATCTTTTAATGTTTTAGAATCGGATTCTGCCAAATCGTGAAACTCGAGTGCCAATGAAGTATGAAAAGAATATGGGATGTGGCACGGTGAATTGTGCCATTTTTCGGTTTTATGAGAGGTGGATATAAAATGTCTTTCGTCTGCAATAGCGTTTTGACAACTTTTTGTTAAGTGTTGCCTCTCATCAAAAACAATATCGTAATAGGTTCGAATTGTACACAATCGTGCACTAGAAAATAAAATGAATGTAAAATTAGCGTTCCTCACCACACGATCATCGCGAGTGGCAATCCGGGCCATAGCTTCATCAAGTTGGTTAATGTGGTGGTATTGATTAGGCTCTGACCGTAACCAACTTTTCACTGTGCGTATATGCTGTTTCGTGTCTTCTGGGCGGTCTCATAAGCTCAGAGAAGCCTAGGATACAATTTACTGCCTTGTGTGATCTGTATCCGCATCATATCAACCAATTTCTTTTATTTTTAGCAGCAATTCCAAAATCTTCTATCCAGGTCTTTTAAACATTTCTTCTTCAATCAGTTTTACCACCTCATCATCCTTATTTCTCATCTTTGCTCCGATTAATAGTTCAAATGGCGTGATATCGTTTGGTTGGATCAGAAATGCTAAGTTTGCTCAACACTTCGATAATTATCTGATGTATACGTTCCACCTAACCATTCCGTCTAGGTTGGCCAGTAGTTTATAGTATAATGAGCAATAATTTCATCTTTACAATAGTTTTAGAACTAGTTTGAAGTGAAGACAGCGTTTCTATCAAATATAATTCTCTCTGGAGTGCAAAATTACAGCCTGCGTTATACGTCGGCGCTACGTTACTCGTATAACCACTTTTTCATAAATGTTTAAGAGCTCGGTAGCTGGTCGAATCAAGGGATCAGGGATGGCATGAACGCCAATTCCTCAAGTCATGGTGAGGGATCGCTCTCCGAGGTGGACACCTCCACGCAAAGGCGTTTATCTTTTTCCTCGGGGCTGCTAGAGAGGAGATCACATTTCGCTGGCGACACTGGCTGGCTGTGGTACCAGGGCGAGAGTAAGACTCACCTACTCTCGGTGCGAATACAGCGACTGAGCCGCGAGCGATTTCGTTTGCTGTTTTTGTGGTGGCGATCGGTGGTCTGTGGGTCATCGCATCTTAGGCATCTTTTGTCTTCTTGGTCATTCGCTAAATCTTTTATTTTTGTTATACTTCTTTAATTAATCAAATTATTAATCACGGCTTTATAAGATCTTCATAAAAAAACAGTTAAAGTAGTATTTCATAGTAAAAATATTCTGACGTCAGCGTCACGCAGCATTCGGTTTGCAATTTCTTGTAGGCGCTTGAATATTGAGTAAAATAATAATCAATTGCTACTTGCCATATCTCATATCGTATCTATAAATAATTCCAGATTAAAAATTTCTGTTTTCATTTCGAACAATTTCTGGACGTACTGATGAACCCTAAAATAAGCCAATCCGCGTCGAAAGCGCACTCTGACTAGCGCAGCGTTCACGATTTATTAAAACGCCCGTTAAGCCCTTATCGTCTGAACTAGCTCTTAGGTGTTTGATGTGTATGTTTTTTTTATTTAATTTAGTCCCCCGTCTCAGCCCCATCAGTCGGGCAATTACGGATCAGGTCTACGGCAGCTTTCCTCCAGTTTAATGGATAATGCTCGACCATTTTCCGTTTGAATTTTTCTTTTATTTTTAGCAGCAATGCCAAAATCTTCTATCGAGGTCCTTTAATAATTTCTTCTTCAATTAATTTTACCACCTCACCATCCTTATTTCTCATCTTTGCTCCGATTAATAGTTTAAATGGCGTGATATCGTTTGGTTGGATCAGAAATGCTAAGTTTGCTCAACACTTCGATAATTATCTGATGTATACGTTCCACCTAACCATTCCGTCTAGGTTGGCCAGTAGTGATAGTATAATGAGCAATATTTTCATCCTTACAATAGTTTTAGAACTAGTTTGAAGTGAACGCAGCGTTTCTAACATATAATTCTCTCTGGAGTTCAGCCTGCGTTATACGACGGCGCTACGTTATAATCATTATTTCGGAAATGTTTGAGAGCTCGGTAGCTGATCGAAACAAGCGACCAGGGATGGCATGAACGCCAATTGCTAGAGCCATGGTGAGGGATCGCTCTTCGAGGTGGACACCTCCACGCAGAGGCGTTTATCTTCTTCCTCGGGGTTACTGGAGAGAACATCGCGTGTCGCTGGCGACTCGCTGGTACCAGGACGAGGATAGGCTCACCCACTCTCGGTGCGAGCACAGCGACTGCGCCGCGAGTGGCTTCGTTTGCTGTTGTTGTGGTCGCGATCGGGGGGCTTGCGGGACATTGTGGTTGCCGTGGGTGTAATCCCCCGTCCAAAATAAACAACTTCAGATTGTTCCATTAATTAACACTTCCCAAATATTGTAGGAAAAGTTTAGCAGTGGCGCCAAATAGTCTTTTCGAATAAACGAGTTTCTCATCTTTGACCACTCCTTAACATCTTAGAAATCTAAAATCCAAGTTAAAATTGGATATGTGTCATCGCCCGTAAATGTTATCATGGATTTCTCTAGATCACTGCAGGATACTTTTGGTCCAGGTTTGGGAAATTCTTCGTGTTCTCTGTCGTTCTTAGGCATCTTTTGTCTTCTTGGTCATTCGTTAAATCTTTTCTTTTTGTTATACTTCTTTAATTCGTCTTATTTTCAAATTGTTAATCACGGCTTTATAAGATCTTCATAGTCTTCATAAAAAACAATTAAAGAAGTAGTATTTCATAGTAAAAATATTCTGACGTCAGCGTCCCGCAGCATTCGGTTTGCAATTTCTTGTAGGCGCTTGAATATTGAGTAAAATAATAATCAATTGCTACTTGCCATATCCCATATCGTAGGACGTTTCTTTATTTCATCTATAAATAATTCCAGATCAAAAATTTCGGTTTCCATTTCGAACAATTTCTGGATGTACTGATGAACCCTAAAATAAGCCAATCCGCGTCGAAAGCGCACTCTAACTAGTGCAGGATCGCTAGACGGATCACTACGGATCAGGTCTACTGCGGCTTTCCTCTAGTTTAGTGGATAATGCTCGACCATTTTTCGAAGCTCCGCAATCTCGCCGTGCACGCTTGGCAGGTTGTTGGTATGTGACGTGGAAATTGTGTCACCTTGTGACAAAGGTGACATTTTACTTTTCTTGCAGATGAGAGAGGATAATCTACCCAGTACAAACGCGGCTCTGCCACGAACATTGCGAATGTGCTTACTAAAGTTCATGGTTTTATCTAGGCTAACTCCAATCCAGGATGTCCATGTCGTAAAGCTTAATGTTAGGCAGTTTATGATTCCAAATCCTCTTCACTCCTGTGAAAAGCACTGCTACACTTTTCTCAGTGTTCACCTCGATTCTCCATTTGCGAAGCCATTCCGCGATGCGATTGGCCGCTTTCTGGAGTCTCGAGATGATCAGATTGGTCTCTCGTGTGGTGGTGAATAGAGCGGTATCATCCGCGAATTGCGCAAAGTGTACACGCTCTGTGCTTGGAAAGTCACAGGTGTACAGCGTGTATAGGATTGGAGAGAGCACCGAGCCCTGGGGGACTCCTGCTCTGAGAGGGCGCGATGAGGACAGAGTGCCCTCGACGCGGTACCTGAAGGAACGGTTTGAGAGATAGTCTCGTAATAAAAATACGAATCTATCTGGCACTTGGAGGTGGTCCAGCTTGTAAATCAAGCCGGCATGCCACACTTTGTCGAAGGCTTTCGCCACATCGAGAAAGATTGCACCGGTAGGACCTCTACCGGTGTGGTAGATATTTTCGAGGATGTGCTCCGTGAGGCGGTGCACCTGTTGGACGCACGAGTGTTGGGGTCTGAACCCGAACTGCTCGTCGGGGATGAGTCTCATGGCCTCTACCGTAGCCTTGAGTCTTTTTAGGATTATTATCTCATACACTTTACCCAGAGTGTTGAGTAAACTAATGGGTCTATAACTAGTAGCCAGGTTACTGGGTTTTCCTGGCTTATGTATCCCTATGACGATGGCTTCTTTCCATTCGTCAGGGAATGTACAGGCTGCTAGAAGAGCATTAAAAATGAGTACCAGGAGGCACAAAAATCTGTTGGGGAGACGTTTGAGCACCTTATTGGTGAGCCCCACAGCTCGTGCTTGGAGTTCAGGTCACCGCCCAGAAGAACGGAATCCCCTAGTTCCAGTAAGGCTCTGAGATCGCTCTGTAGCACTCTCTTTGTGGGCGATAAATAAAATGTTGCTAGCACGATCGGCTGATGGCCGGTCATGCCCACCTGACAAACAGACGCCTCTATGTTGGTTAACACAGGGGGGTGCACTGTAGCGCTTTTCTAAAATAGATTGCCGTGCCGCCCATTGCTCCGTTTCTATCGTTTCTAATACGATTATAATTCGCAATAGAAGGACCGCGGTTGCAAGGTTTTAAAAAAGTTTCCTGTACTAACAGGACATCTACTTGGTGGGAACACACAAATTCCCGAATTTCATCTATCTGCTTGATGAGGCCGTTTGCGTTGAAGTACGCAACCGACAGCGAGCGAGGCTTAAGCCTCCCTATGCTACTACCTACTGGGTGTGGGTCCATAAAGAGTCCTAACAGAAGGAGAGATTCTGGACTGCCGAACCTAGGTCGGCGTGTTGAATCAGAGCCGCGAGGCTCTGAGTGGGATTGTGGCGGAGCTTGGCCACCATTATGCCGAGTTCGACGATATTAATTTGACTGATCACGTGATTGACCAGTCTGAGATCATCCATCAGGGAGGGCCCTGATGGTGTGGCAGGGGTGGGCTGAGCTGGCCCGGGGAAGAAGGTCTGGGCGGGATCTGGGGCTGGCGCGGCCTGAAGGGCCGGGGGAGCAGCCATCGTGGGTTTAAACCACGCATTAAACGTAGGGGCCGGAGCCTCTACGAAGGTGGGGGCGGGTTGAGCCTTGCCCTTGGAAGGACGTGAGGCCGTCTTACCACCCTGCTTCGCCCTGCGCGGGGCGTTAGGGCTGCCACGATGATGCTCGCGGGATTGCCCTTCTGACCGCACAGGATGCAGCTGGGCGGCTCCTCCGTCGGAGTCTTTCTTCCTGGGGCAGTCAGCGGTGCCGTGGTCTCCCAGGCACTTTACGCACCTAGGGCGCGCATGGCAGAAACGGGCGCAGTGACCATACAGCTGGCAGCGGTGACACTGTCCAACTTGGCCTCTGTTAAGTGGGGTTTCTACTTTTAACCCCTGGAGGTAACACAATGTGTGTAAATCGAAGATTTTCTTTCCCTGCGGGGAAAGTTCGAGAACTACTAGGCAAAACGTAAAAGGGGCACGTGTTTTGCCGTTGTACATATCCTTGACGGATTAGGTCCTCTCGGATCCAAATCAAATCAAATCAAAATATTCTTTATTCAAGTATGCTCAAAAAGCACTTTTGAATCGTCAGTCCGTTGGTAACAAATCTACCACCGGTTCGGAAAGTTGAATCCCCTGAGAAGAAACCGGCAAGAAACTCAACGGTTACTCTTTTAAAGATAGTTTTGTATGCTACAATGTGTAATATATTGCTTCTGTGAGCAACTGGAATCAAATCCAAACATTTCTATCGCTTAAATAATCCTCAACATTATAATATGCCTTTTGTAAAAGGATGTTTTTGACATATTTCTTAATATTATGCGGAGGCAAATCCATAACTGATTAAGGTATCTTATTAAAAATGCGTATGCTCAACCCGACAAATGATTTCTGAACCTTGTCCTTTTCTCTTCTCCTCTATGGATTACAATTGTATATTTCAATTTTCTTACTGAATAAATGTATATTATCACGGATATATAAGATATAATTAAATATATATTGCGACGGTACTGTGAGAATTGATGTTTCTTTAAATTTATCTCTTAGAGAAACACGAGATCCTAATTGATATATGGCTCGTATTGCTCTTTTTTGTAAAATAAATATAGTTTCAATGTCCGCCGCCCTACCCCATAACAGTATGCCGTAAGACATAATGCTATGAAAGTAAGCGAAATACACCATTTTAGCAGTTTCAACATCAGTGTA
>JACTOM010000940.1:222537-238073 GCA_015832385.1 Elymnias hypermnestra
CTCTTGCGAAGACTTGCCGGTTCAGGATTAATGAAAATGCCACCAGATTCTTCACTCCAACGCTCCGCTGTCTACTTGTCACCAGACGAGTATTTAAGTACCGAACTGTTGTTCAGCAGGAATGTTGTTGTTTATTTTTTTTTTTTCGAACTGTGTTTAGCTGTTAGCCCTACTGGCTTTTACAGCGTAACCGGGAGGAGGACGGGCTCTTAAGGAGGCCGCCACATTTCGAGTGCGAGCCCTGAAAAGGGCTCGCTCTCCGGGGAAACGCCGCTCCAAGGGCGTCTCCTGCGAGACCGAGCCTCGGCTTGGAGCGACGTTATCGCTGAAACATCACCTGAAAAGGAAGAATCAGAAGCGCCCCCGGGAACGTGGGTGAAGTCCACGTCCGGGTGACGTCAGAAATCGGGGACCTCGACTCCGCCGGCGGAATCGCTGTGTATCGCTTGTGTATGTGTCTGTCCCTACCTGGTAAGGTAGATTGTCGATAGTTATCGTATCGTCGGGGTCGTTAAGGACATATTTAGGCCGTCTCTTCCTAGGCGGAACGTTAAGACGGATCCTATAAGAGGACGCGTTAACCACTAGTGGGTTCCTATGATTTATGGCTCTCTCGAAATAATTTTCGGAGAGCTCTTTAAAATGACTCTTTATCGTGGGGAGTTCTAAGTCCCTATGTAGATCGACATTTCGGACGTACCAGGGGCATCCCGTGGCCATCCTCATGAATTTATTTTGCAGCGTCTGCAGACGGGCCAGTCTATAGGCTGGCACGTGTGCGAAGACGATGCTGGCGTACGATATGATGGGGCGGATGCAAGTTTTGTAGAGTGTCACCTTGTGGCGAAGTGACATTTTACTTTTCTTGCAGATGAGAGGGGATAATCTACCAAGCACAAACGCGGCTCTGCCACGAACATTGCGAATGTGCTTACTAAAGTTCATGGCTTTATCTAGGGTAACTCCAAGATATTTGGCTTCTTTACTCCATGGGATGTCCATGTCGTAAAGCTTAATGTTAGGCAGTTTGCGATCCCAAATCCTCTTCACTCCTGTGAAAAGTACTGCTACACTTTTCTCAGGGTTCACCTCGATTCTCCATTTGCGAAGCCATTCGGCGATGCGATTGGCCGCTTTCTGGAGTCTCGAGATGATCAGATTGGGCTCTCGTGAGGTGGTGAATAGAGCGGTATCATCCGCGAATTGTGCAAAGTGCACACGCTCTGTGCTTGGAAAGTCACAGGTGTACAGCGTGTATAGAATTGGGGAGAGCACCGAGCCCTGGGGGACTCCTGCTCTGAGAGGGCGCGATGAGGACAGAGTGCCCTCGACGCGCACAAAAATGTCCGTTGAGATTACGTTCGCGCGTCACGACCGTTACAACTATTATTATATCCAAACATGTCCGCGCGTTCCGAGCGTCGAAGCGCGACTGGTCGTGTCCCGGTTTAATTTCCAGGCGTTTATATACCCCTCTTGTAGGATGATGAGAGTGGAGGGCGCTAATGTGCCACTGTCAACATAGTCTCTGTGAATTTTTAATCAAACAAATATAAAAAAGAATTCTGTACCTGAACTCATTCAACATAAATCCAGGCGACTTCGCAGCTATCCAGTATCCAGAAATCTAGTGAAATGAAAATTGTGCAACTGTGAGTTGACCTATTTCTTAAAATCAACGAAATACAGTGAATTTAACTCATTATCATTATATTATATGCAAATGTTTAAATATCCATGTTAATAACTCTAATCTTATAATTCAAATTGTTCTCGTATCGCGTGTATAACATTTCATGTAAACAATCTTAAGGCGCCAGCACGCCCACACATATCCTCTTGCCGACTTTACTTTTATATTGTAAACCTTTCTATTTGTAATTTGAATTATACGTCTTAAACAAAATGTCAAAATCAGATTCGAGAAAAGGTCTTAAAACTGATGACGACAAATCCATAAATACAATATTAAAATTCATAAAACCTTTTAACGGTGACCGCGACAGACTAACTGCTTTTTTGGGAAACTGTGATAGTGCAATCTCTTTAGCTTCCGTACAACAGGAAGATCTAATCCTAAAATATATCCTAAGCCAACTAGAAGGCAAAGCCGAAACAGCTTGTTCCGTCAAAGATTTTGAAAATTGGCCCTCATTAAAAGATTTTCTAAAAACACAATTTGGTGAAAGAGAAAAGGAATTACAGGAATGCAAACAATTAAACCACGAGACAGTTATTCAATTCTCACTCCGAATCGAAACCTGTTTACAAAAATTATTAACTGAAGTCACAGTCTCTAATATTAAGAAAATGGAACTTGTAGGTAGATTAGCAGCCATGGAGGATCTAGCCCTCCACACTATCATCCTTGGCCTACATCCAAAAATCTCTAGCTATGTCAGATGTAGAAATCCGAAAAACCTCAATGAGTCTATTTATCAATGCCGCTATTTCGGAAGAGAAAATTCAACAATTCTCCTTTCGGAATAACTATAAATCAAAGCCTGCTGAACCAATTTCCAAAAGAGACTACTTTATCCCCAGGCCTATGCCGAAATTAAATTATAATAATAATAATCAACAAACCCCTATATCCAGAGACGCATCAGTATGCAGATATTGTAAAAAAGTCGGCCATATCTTGGAAAATTGCAAATTACGCGAATATAATAATAAAAATTTCTCAAATGGTCCATCAAACCCCAGACCATATCAATCTAATTTCAAGCAAAACTACTATAAACCCAATCCTCGTGTAAATTACACTGAAAATAATGAAATTGAAATTAATGAAAGGGTGGAGAAAACCACCGCAAATTTAAACTAATTTCTGTATAAGCATCGCACGGGTCAGAGTTCTTTTAAAAAAGTTTATACTAATAAAAATATAAAAAAGACAAACGGACAGGGTAAACAGCCCCAAACTCTCGGTCTCTCTCAATTAAAGACCAATGGACAGGATAACCAGCCGCAAACTCACGGTCTCTCTCCAATAAAAAAGACCAACGGACAGGGTAACCAGCCCCAAACTCAAGGTCTCTCTCCAATAAAAAAGAGCAACGGACAGGGTAACTAACCCCAAACTCAAATACCTCCCATATATCACTCTTCATACACCCGTAAATAAAAACCCTCTCACTCTCTTAATAGATTCCAGTGCATCGCTTTGTCTCTTAAAGAAAGACTGTCACAAAAACCAATCAAACCTTAATGAAACCAGTATCAAAGTACAAAAACCTTTTGCCCTTATCTTTTTGGTCGACATTTCAAAATAATTACTGATCATTAAAACTGAACTGGCTTTTCAATTGCAAAGACCCTGGATCACGATTGGTCCGATGGCGTTTAAAGTTAGAGGAATACGATTATGAAATCCAATACAAAAAAGGAAAAACAAATTCCAATGCAGATGCTCTATCCCGATATCCAATAAACCCTATACAACCACAATATCCTTTAGCACAACAGAATCCAGAAACATCCCAGAATAATCCTGATCAACCTCCTGTTGAAACTGCTATCGCATGCCCCTCTAACGTAAGTATTCCTAAAATCTCTGACTTAATTGAACTCCCTGATCTAATTGATATTCCTGACTTAATTGAAATGCATGACATACCTAGCCTACCCGAAGCTACAAATTCACCCGAGTTCCTGAATTTACCCAACGACTTTATACTTTCTGAAAATTTGGAATTACCTAACGATTTCGATGTCCCTACTCCTCCTATCCTTTCATTCTCCTTGTGAAATCGAAATTATCACAAAAGCATTGATTAATATTCCAAAAAGCTGTCCACATAAAACTATATCTGGAGATTTTGACATATGGCACAAACTTAATAATAATAAATGGATTTTCATCCAATCAAAACCAATTAAATTATCAATTGAATGTTATGCTAATATAACTGAATACACCGTATCTGGTACAGGGATACTTAAAATCCCGCCACAGTGTACAGCTGTCTATAATAAACTTAAACTCGTTACTAAAACCTATCCTTACATTAACATTCCCAAAATATCCTTAGATTATAAAATAATTAATGATAGTTGCTGTAATTTCAATAACTTAGATAATGTTAAGATAAATTTCACTTATCCTAAAATTAAATACTTAGACATAGATAATTTTAAATCATTTCAATTTGAATCAGAACATAAAGGGTTTTCGAATAAGAGGTTTCATCATTTAAAAAAAAAAAACGAGTATATTTTAAGATAAATCAATGGATATTTATTTAATTGTAAAGAGAAAGGTATGCCATTACCGATGGAAAACGATATCAGCCAAATGGCCGCCACGGCTACAGTTGCAGCACCATATCCTTTTCATGAAATTTTCCATGACCAATTCGCACATTTGCGGCTGTATGTCCTCGATAACTTCACGAATTCCATCTTTAAGGTCTTTAATCGATTGTGGAGCATTGGCATAGACCTTATCTTTCACGTGGCCCCAAAGAAAAAAGTCTAAAGGTGTTAAATCACAAGATCTCGGGGGCCAATTGTGATCACCTCTTCGAGAAATAACACGGCCAGGAAACTTTTCTTGCAAAATTGCGATTGTTTCGTTGCTTGTGTGGCACGTAGCGCCATCTTGTTGAAAATAAACGTCGTCCACATCAATATCTTCCAATTCCGGCCATAAAAAATCATTAATCATAGCTCGATAGCGCAATCCATTCACCGTAACAGTTGCACCAGCCTCATTTTCGAATAAGTAAGGTTGCATTTTTAGTAATGGCGTAGTTTTTACTTGTCAAATGTCAAAAGATGACAGCTTCAAAAGTGACAGCTGCCCAGATAGCGGGCAATTCAAAATGAAACCACTTATTGGAAAACCCTATATAATAAAAGACGTCGATAAAATTGTAAACCACGGTGATCCATTGTTAAATATAATTCTCATTATCCTATTCTTACCTATTGTATAATTGTTGTATTATAAAACATCCCGCCATATGCAGAGCCATAGCCGTAGCCAATGCCGCCGCCGTCGGAAGATATGCCGACCCAAGCCCAAGCCTAAACGCGTCGCCATCGCCCTGGGACGATCTTTCGTCGCGCCACCGAGTGACGTCACGATTGCTATAAAGCCACGGACACTGCATTATGAGAATCATTCTCTGCTGGCCACCGGGACAAGTGGAAACTCTGCTCAATTAGTGCCAGAGATTTAACAATCAGTTAGTTAATTGTTACCATTGTCTATCAATAATAAATAAATCTCGTTTCACTCAGAAGTGGGATATGAAGCGAAGTCATCCTGATGAGGCTGCTGGGAGTGGAGTACGTCCGCCTGGGTGGCATGGGCTCGAACAAAGCGAAAGCAGTGAAGATGAGAACTACCCTCCACCACAAAAAAAGAACTTCAAAAGGGAAATGAATGATGGAATTTCGTCACTCGGCAACTATAATAGCCATCGTCCATCATCACTCATCTCAGAGTTGAGACCCTGAAGGAGAAGATTGCGTAGTATCAGCGTGGCTTAAGAAAATCGACCAACTGGGTGACATACACGGCTGGAGCGATAATATAAAAACCCGCACCATCTCCAAGATAAACGATAAAGATAAGCGTTTCATCTCCAAGATAAACTTCGTGGTCAAGATCGTAAATGGTATAATCGGCTAGACGATTATAATTATTCCTGGGACGAATGGAAGCGCTTGTTTATAGGAGCTTTTCCTAAGCATTGAGACTACAGTACTCTATTGAGCGAGATGATGAACAGAAATAAGCTACGTCACAAAACTATGACAAAATACTACCAAGATAAAATAGCCATGTGTTTTCGATGTAACCTATCTGATGCCGCTAGCGTTTCGTGCATAATTAGAGGTCTGCCATTTTCGCTACAAGCGACTGCATGTGCATTTCAATGTCAGCGGCCCGATGATCTATATGAATCCTGTGTACCCTTGATGAATAATACACTCACCGGCATTCGAAGCCCGTGGCAAGCTAAATAAGGAAGCTAAGCAGGCAGTAAATACCGATCAGACGGTAAACCCTGAAGTTGGTCCTTGCCCGCGCTGCAAAAAGACTGGACACATGTTACGGAATTGACCATTACCTGATCAGCGAACTTGTTTCAAGTGTGGTTCGCAGGGTCAGTCGCAGTCATTTACCGAATCTGGCAACATCAAAGAGATAAAACTACTGCAAAATCATAATGCGATTTATCAAAAGGTAGCGAGGGTAAATGGAATTTTTATAAAATCTTATATTGATATTGGAAGCCAAGTGATTGTTATAAACGATCAAATCGCCAATCTATTGGAGCTCAAAATTACACCTACCCGCACAATTCTTAAAGGTTTTTCCGGTGGTCTAATGACAAGCCGCGGTGAAGTAACATTTGACCTAGAACTCGATAACATCCAAATGAAATGTACCGCACACGTAACGAAAATTGACATGCCAGATATACAGTTATTAATTGGCCAGCCTGTCATAAACGCTGATCACATGTTAATGGTGGTGTGCAATGGAGCAGCTACATTGAAATTGGAATGTAATCCTTTTGTGGAATTTGATGCAGTCGAAGAAGTGAAGAAATTTAGAGTAGTGACCTCTGATAAGGAATCCCTACCACCCGGTGCCTCTATTATCAAAGTTCGGGTGCTGGGCAATGCCGGAGGAAACAATGTCTGCACTGCGCCTCGCCACTATGAATTCCAAGTAACTGATATTTTGTTACAGTTATCATTGTTACTTTACCGACCTACAGTTACTGAGGAAAACGACTCCGAAGGCTTTTTGGAATCTTATATTATTCCCAAAACAAAGAAACGTAAAACAAGTGATGGCGTTGATGATGCGCAAAACAAATTATACGAAATTCTAACTGAGAAATTAAACAAAGTTACAACCACCGATCAACATCCAGATCAACATATTTTTTGTCGCTTTTCCCCACATTTTTATTCCATAAACGAAAAATATAAACTCGAAGCGAATATGGTAAAAACGTCTACATACACCAGTCACTTCCATCAGTCTGAGTACACAAGCCACGACACAACTGTCAGTACAAGCAATGAAAATAGCGTATCGCAATTAATAAATAGCTACCACTCGCCACCAACTCCTGCTGGTGCCAATGTCAATACTGCAGGTAGTTCATTGCAACATAATACCTACTGAAAGTTACACTAACGAAGATTCTACACAAGATTTTATTATCACAGATCTATATTCGCCGTAAAGTGATAATTATGAAATTAAAACCGTTTATGATTTATGTGATACAAATGTGCAAATACTAGTAAGTAAGTAAAGTAAGTAGCAGCCCATTAACGTCCCACTGCTGGGCACAGGCCTCCTCACTCGAAGGAGCGAGGGTTTTTAGAGCATAGACCCACCACGCTGCTCCACTGCGGATTGGCAGGCATAGTACACAAGTGCACTCTCTATTCCATCACTCTCATAGTCCGATGTGACGGGAATCCGACANACTTCTAGAATCTTAAATGAAACAGCATAGTTGAGTACACAATCATGAAGCATTTTTTTATTTTATTAAGAGAAAAAACATAAGTGTGAAAATTATGTATACTAACTACTTATTTACATATTATATTAGTGTGAGCATTGCGTCTGAGTAACTTCCACTAGTTTAGCATAATCAGGTTTGTAGTTGGAGATTGCCAGCCTTAAAGAATCCAATGTATGAGCGTCTGTCAAGCGAAAACGGTGTTTACTTTTTGTTTGCTTTAAGTAGGAAAATGCCGATTCACATAAATATGTTGAACCAAAACACGAATGAAGTTGTTCAACACACTTCTTCAAATTTGGATATTTTTCGTTGGAAACCAATGCCCAGAAATCATGACCTGACGATGACCTTGCTTTAAGAAATATGTCGCAGCGCAGAGTAATAATTTCATTTTGTAACATCATGTGCTCTATTTGAAATGTATCTGCAAATTTTGTAGCCAATTCATAGATATCACTATGATCAATGGAATCATTGAACGGATAACTGATGAATTGAACCAAGTTCTCAATTTTTCTGAAATCACCAAAGCGAACTTCGAAGTCTGCTACCACTGCCTTAATTTCTGACGTATATTTCTTAGAAATGAAATTGTATGTAGGATGTTTTTCCATATGATCCTTGATGTTAACAAATTGTTCAAATTTTTTCTTCTCTATGTCAACTATCATAGACTCTGTTTGACATTGAAACGCTGCAATAGAGCTTATCATTTCTGTTAATGTTTTATTCTTGCCTTGTAGACTCAAATTTAATGTACTCAGTTTTCCAGTAAAATCTGCCAAAAAAGCTAAATCACATTGCCAGTCTAAATCACGCAATTGCTGATAATCATCACCCCTTTCATCAAGAAATTTTATTATTTCGTCCAATAGATCTCGAAATCTTTGCAAAAACTTGCCTCGACTCAACCACCTCACGTCAGTGTGCATTGCCAATTCTGGTTCCTTCTCACCTAATTGCTGTTTAAAGAGCCGCCTTTGGAGGGATTTTCCCTTTATAGAATTTACAATCTTAAAAGAAATATCCATCACATGTTTCGTGTTTAATCTCTTACTAGCCAGTACTTGTTGATGAATTATGCAGTGGTAGCTAATGAAGTCTGGAAAATCTTCGTCTTTGTGACAAAGAGCAATAAAACCATTGTGAATACCTGTCATTGCAGGAGCTCCATCAGTTGTCATTGATACTAGTTTATACAAGCATAACTTAATCTGGCAAATATATGCTTTGAATTCCGTGAATATATCAAGGCCACGAGTTTTTCCTTTTAAGGAAATCATACCTAGCAGTTCTTCTTTAGTCGAGAAATCATCGAAGACCATCCGAATAAAAACAAGTAATTGTGCAGTATCAGTGATATCTGTTGACTCGTCAAATTGAAGCGAAAAAGCAACGCAGAGGGCGATATCTTTTTGTAGTTGTTCGTTTAAGTTTTTACTTATTATTTCTATACGGCGCATCACAGTATTTCGCGACAACTGTAATCCATGAATAGCTTTTTTAATTTCGTTTTTATTTTTGAAATTAACGAACAGTGAATCTGACACTTCTTCGAAGATTTCTTTGATGTATTCTCCATCGGAAAAAGGTTTGCACTTTTGTGCAATTCTATAGCTTACTTGGAAAGAAGCTTCAGTTGCAGCCTTACTTTGCTCAATAGGCCCAGAAAACATGTTTTCTTGGACTTTTAATTGCGATTTCAGTGCTTGCAATTTGCTCTTTCTTATTTCGCTGTTAGGTGGAAAGTCAGTCTGATATTTGCTATGCATTGTATTAAAATGTCGCTCTAAATTTCCTTTTTTGGGCATTGCCAGGGATGTATTGCATATTAGGCAACAACATTTTTCTTTCACCATAGTAAAGAAGTAGTCCAATTCCCATTCTTGGTGAAAATGGTAAACTTTTGATTTCTTTGGAGCACATTCATCAAGAATCTGTAAAAAATGAAATTAAAATTTTAGGAACATAATTTGTATAGTAACAAATGTAGAAATCCAATTTAATGAGAATAATAATATTCCATGTATATGTATAAAGTTCAATGACATTAGCGCGGTACGTAGGTACATTACTCAATGTTTCGCAACGATCGGGTTTATTATTTGTACTTCCTTATTTTTATTGTAAATTTCGTGATTCCTGTAGTATAGACAAATTATTGAGAAGTGTTTCGCAGTAATAACAATATTAAAAATATTAACTTACTTTATTGGATGAACCTTCAGAAGCATTTCTTTCTTCATTTGATGTTCCTTCAGAGCTTCTTTTTAACCACTCATACATGATGTACGTAAACAATTATGAGGCGTGCCTAATAGAAAGTAATCGTGATTTACATCGACAATCGTTGAAACGTCGTAACCCCGGTAGTCTCTGTCGTCAACTGTCAACAGACTGGCTGTCCGTCCCTCCCCCGCGTCCCACACGCTTCCCGCTTATTGGTCATCGCGAGCCGAAAACAAAAGACTATGCTGCGTAAAATAGAGGATAAATACCGTGACGGTTGAAAAATTATACAAGATGCGTCCAGCAGTAGGTGATTAAGTGGGACAGTCTGGTTTACGTATTTATATTTTTTGCCTTGCCACAATCGACTGGTCTAACAGTCGCGATCGACCGGTCGATCGCGATCGACCTGTTGGCCACCCCTGCACTAGACCAATGAGGCAGTCGTGCAAATACTATTAAAAGATAATTCATGTAAAATTTGGTTTGGTCGTTCTTCAGCTGATATACATTGTCTCATCACTTTGTTTACAATGGAAAGCAATTCACAAAACGTCGAATATGACATAACAACTTCTGAATTTGAGCTCATGGTTTTTTAGTATTTTAAACATCACGCTAAAAATGACTTCAAAAGTTTCTGGAAGGCCACAAATAGGTTAAACAGCAAGCCTGGGTTGCCTGTGAGCGTTGAGGGTATATCTGATCACAGTCTTATAGCTAACTTGTTTAAGGATCACTTTACAGTAAAATCTCCGTTGGGACCTTCGCAGTCAGTTAGTGATGGGTATACAAGTGGACAGGAGATTGTAGCCCAGTTTACCGACAACGACATCATTAGAGCCATAAGCTCTATTTCGGGGGGTAAATCTCCTGGCCACGACGGGCTCAGCATTGAGCATTTAAAATACGCTGGCCCCCTCCTACTCAGTGTGCTAGCAATGTTCTACAACTTGTGTGTAGAGCATTCATACTTACCTCAGGCACTGATGAAGACTGTGGTGGTACCGATTGCGAAAAATAAAACTGGAGACATTAGTAACAAGTCCAACTACAGGTCGATTTCCCTTGCCACTGTTATTGCCTAAATACTTGACGGTTTGTTAAATACTCAGTTTGACAGTTACATAACACTGCATGATAATCAGTTTGGTTTCAAACCTGGTTTGTCAACTGAGACGGCTATATTATACTTAAAACAGACTGTCAGGTACTATTTAGCGAGGCAGACTCCTATTTATGCCTGCTTTCTCGATCTTTCCAAGGCATTTGACCTGGTGAACTATGATATCCTGTGGCAAAAAATGAGAGAAGCTGGGATGCCACAGCATATTAACATTTTAAAGTTCTGGTATAGTAATCAGGTCAATGTCGTGAGATGGTCGGGAAGCTACTCGAGTCCCTATAGGTTGGAGTGCGGGGTGAGGCAGGGGGGCTTATCCTCCCCTAAGCTTTTCAACTTATATGTCAACGAACGGATAGAGGTCCTTAGCAGCACCCGTACGGGGTGTCATATTGACGGCGCGTGTCTTAATAACATAAGTTACGGATGAAATGGTGGTGTTAAGTGCTTCTGTCTGCGGCATAAGGAAACTGTTAGGTATCTGTGAGCAATAGGCTTACCGTCATGGCCTATCTTATGTAAAGAAGAGTGAATGCATGGTGTTTCAGGCCAAGGGTAAGTCGCTGCCCTCTTCCCCGTCTATGAAGCTTTATGGAATTCCTTTGCAAACGGTGGAAAGTTTTAAATACTTGGGCAACGTACTGACCCCTAACCTGAAAGATGATGCTGACATGGGACGCGAGCGTAGGGCGTTGTCAATGAGGGCAAATATGATCGTCCGCAGGTTTGCTCGGTGTACGGTGCCAGTGAAAATATCACTTTTTAAAGCTTACTGCATCTCATTCTTCCGCGCGTATAATAGCGCGTAAATGTTTGTAATAAAATTTCGTGTAATATTGACAAAGGTATTAAAACTATGGCAATATTCTTAGCCTTGTCTAAAGCATTTGACTCTGTCTCCATCCCCATCCTGCTTAATAAACTTGATTGCTATGGTGTTCGAGGTCATGCTCATGAAATGTTTAGAAGCTACTTAAATAACCGGACCCAATGTGTCACTATAGATACGCATCAGTAGTGACTTATCCCTTTCCTATGGTGTTCCCCAAGGCAGTGTTCTTGGGCCTACCCTGTTCCTTGCCTACATCAATGAGCTCTGCAGTCTATCTATCCCTAAATGTCAGATAGTAACGTATGCGGATGATACGGTCTTACTCATTGAGGGCGACAAGTGGTTAGAGGTCAAAACAAATGCTGATAATGCGCTAAGTGTTGTAGTTAGTTGGTTGAAGTGTAATTTACTTACACTTAATCCTGAAAAAACAAAATATATCACGTTTGGAATAAAGAGCCCATCCCTACCCTCGTCATCCTTCCTTCTCAAAGTCCATAAATGCCAACAAAACCCTATAAACTCATGCAATTGTAAACCTATTGAGCGAGTTGATCATATAAAATATCTTGGAGTCCAAATAGATTGCTTTTTAAATTGGAGGTTTCAAATAGATTCGATTGTTACTCGAATCAGGAAACTCATATTTATTTTCAGAAGTCTTCGTCAGGTAGCTGATCTTTCGCTCATGAAAATTGTGTACTATGCATTAGCTCAGTCTATAATAACATATTGTATTCCTGTATGGGGAGGAGCTGGGAAGACTCTCTTCATCCGAGTTGAGAGAGCGCAGAGAGCTTTGCTGAAGGCAATGACCTGTAAACCGAAATTATTCCCAACGAAGGATCTCTATGCCCTTTGCGATGTCCTCACTGTGAGGAAATTATATGTTCTTCATACAGTACTTCATCAACATAAACAATTGCCCTATAATCCAAGTCGTACTGAAAACAAACGAACGACTGACTCAGTTTGTGTATCTTATTACAGTAAAACATCCTTTTCTCAACGTCTATATCCTTTCCTAAGTCCTCTTTTATATAATCGTATAAATAAAAACCTTAAAATTTATCCCTTAAATATGAACGCTTGTAAAAATATTATCATTATCTGGCTTAAGAAACAATCTTATAATGATATAGAAAATTTGTTAACTATTAATAAGTTATAAATATTATGTAACAATTCTAATCAAATTCTAATACACACTCACGCACGCACAGATACACAAACACACACACATACACAAACACACACACATACACAAACACACACACGTGTCCACATGCATGTGATTACAATAATTGTATAACTTAATGCAAATTGTTGTTTAAGTGTTTTTACTTTTTTCGGAACGTCTGGATCATTGTATAGCGGAAGGCCTAACAAATGCGACTCAGTCTTTGACTAATGCAGTTGTTATGGCCACACATGTTTTATACCATAGTTGATTTTGTTCCTAAACAACATATTTTATTTTTTTATTTATTTCTTTATTCTACACGAGTAGCCTGTGGGTCGATTATACTAAAAAACAGTACAGCGCCCTACGCATGCGATATAATAATGCATTTAGGATGCTGAAGGGACTGCCCCGATTCTGCAGTGCTTCAGGTATGTTCGCCGACGCGCTTGTGGATTGCTTCTATGCAACCATGCGCAAGCGGTGTACATCCCTGTTGCGAAGAGTCCGGGCCAGTTCCAACAGCGTCTTGAGTGCGTTTGCTGCCAGGCTCGACTGTCAGTATTTGAACCACTGCTCATTGGTTCATGTACTGACAAGTCGGACCGGAAATAGATTTAAGTAGCCATAATTGTATTACTTAAAACCTAGTTTTTAAGTTTATGTTTCTCGATGTATTATTTACTAACACTACTAATACCGTTATGACCGCTAATACGGTTGAAATAAAAGATTTTTATTTTATTTATTTTTCTATTTAAACGTTACATGATGTCCGCAAAGTAATCTCTCTTTATTAAATATTGACGCTGCTTTTGTTGCCTACGCTTCGGCTGCTTACGTATCAGCAGCACTAAAGACAACGTGAGTAATGTTGCCTCAACGGAGTCCATCTTCAACTGAAGCGATCGCAGGTATTTTTGTGCTGTTATAAAATCACATTTGCATCGTGACAGAAGCGCGACTGAATCTGAGCTTGTGGGCGAGAGCACACAGCTAGCGACCGCTTCGCGACTATCGATGCGGACGCACAACAAAATCGCAATCGCCGTGGGCGATCAGCCTAACTAATGGGAAACGATCTCTCTTGTTATCAGTTTTGGGTAACAAGGGGACAATACTAGTGTGATGTTTTTGTATGCAAAGGCACACGAAAAGTTAACGTACTGATAAAATTTTTGCCATCTTGTTAACTGAATGTGTAAGGTGTTGAAATGGTAGGTGCATCACCTTTAGGGCTCGCTGTGCCCATTCGACTTCGGGGAGGTGTCTTTGCAGCGGCACCCCACGAACAAATGCAATAGGTGATTATACACTGTGCCAATGCTTTATAAATGTGGATGGCATTAAAGAACGACTTAAAATCTTAAGTTTTTTTTTGTTACCCTCATCATTACAATGTCATATTGGTTTAATACGTTTCAAATTTGCTCTATGTTGTATATGTGTGCGTACAACTTCTCCTTCTCGAGTCCTGGCTGCATACCCATAATAACGCGGTCCCGTAAGGCCTCCTGTACATTAGCAAATTTGCAGTGAGCTGTCATTCCTCGGAATCTATCCTCCCACTCTGTTGGAATTAATTTATCAATCAATATTTTGTTTTGTATTGTATAGTTTACTCCACTTGATACTAGATGGCGCCTGTGTAGGTTTACCTCGCGCTATTATAATGTTACTTACATATTCATAAGATCTTTGCATGTTTGTTACTTGGCAGTTCAGTTCAGTTCAGTTAACAGTCCAGTTCAGTTCAAATAAATCTACAGTACGGTTCGTGTTTTCGTTCGTGCAGTTTAGTAGTGAAGTGATCGTCGTGGTAGTATACTCTGGTGCGGAGTATACACACTCCGAGTGCGATTCTGTGGTGTTCTGTGATATGGCACTTGCCCACTCTTTTTGAAATGAAATGCTCGTCTAGAAGTTTGAAAATGTCTTCATAAGGTACCTCATCCAACTCTTTGGGCAAGGCTAAATCTGTTGCAAGGTGGTATGACTCCTCCATGAGTGCGCTTAATAAAAATAACATGTCGCTTGATCTCCATAGAATCGCTGGTCTCGTTTACATCATTTGCGACAAACCGTTGCAGTAGGCGGCACCCACATCGAGGCGTGTACGCACACATACAACAATAGTATGATTTTTCTATCTACTATCTTTTAACAAAGACTTTGAATTTATTAATTGACATCTCTAGAAAGACTTGTGAGAGTTAATTTTATAAACGTATCCAGTGATTTAATAGTAATTTGACTGAACCTATATTATCAGACGCGGACACCCACAACATTGCTCCAAGCTTATTTTACGATGGAAGAACTTTTATTTTGATTTCCTTTTTAATTAGACGATTCAGTATAAATCCGACATGAGAAATCTGAGCAGAAAGACATTTGCAGCTGTTAGGTTTTTATTCGATCGTTATAAAATGTAATACCTGCCGCTCAACAATGGATGGCGTTACACTAAGTGCGGCGGCGCACACATCGCGCTATGAAGATTATTTGTATATTATATATAAGTTTCGGTTCAAGAGTTAATAAATTAAGAAATATTTTCGAGACAACAATCCTTCCTCGTTTTATTTCATCACGTGCCTGTGCTAGAGTGACTGTACGAAGTCGAGTGTACAAGTGGTCCTTCGAGCCGGATGCTGACAT
>JACTOM010000084.1:0-12356 GCA_015832385.1 Elymnias hypermnestra
AAAAAAAAAAAAAAAAATACAGACGAAATGATAACCTCCTCCTTTTTTTTGAAGTCGGTTAAAAATAAGTGTACCTGCTTTATACCGTTTCAACGTGAAATAAAAATCGTTGTGAAGACAAAATTTCAAGTGTAACTTCAATACATCGTTGTTCGTCAACGTTAGGACAAATACAAATTCGTCCGCGTGCAAGTCTCTTTGCGAACCATTCAAAGGAAATTGAGCTTACACATGAACAAATAAGACACACGTATACGGCACATGCATTATTTTTAAAGATACAAAATGTAGAGTTGCTACGGGGGCCGCGTCGGCACCATGGCCACCGAACATCCGCTCCGGCGGCTTCGCGGCTACGCCCTGCAGAAGTCGAAGGGCAGGCGGCGGCCGGCGTCCAGCGCCGCCAGCGCGCCCGCCAGCGCCGCCACGGCGCCCGCCACGTGCTCGGCCGCGCGCACGAAGAGCACGGGCCGCGCGGCGCACGGCCGCTCCGCCGCGGCGCCGTACTCGGCGTCGAGCCGGTCGGCCAGACGGCCCAGCACCAGGCCGACGGCGCGCCGCTTTCGCGCCGGCAGGTCGTCCTCTTCGCGCCACGGCCGCAGGCATTCTCCGTGCGAGTCTCTCAGCATTTCGAAATACTTCATCCTGTCGTCGAAGTCCTTCGCCATCATGGCGGCTCGCCAGCCGGCGACGGTGAGGTCCCAGGTCTCCCCCGGTCTCATCTCCGCGTACGAGTCTCTCATCTTCGCGACTTCGGTCTGATGGTAGTAGCAGACGGGATTCTTCGCGACGAACAGATCCGCCTCCAGAAACAGTCTTTCGTAAGGGTAAATTTGAGGTTCGACGCTCGTGGCCCGCTCTACGATCTCCGCCGTCGTGGCCCTGGCGACGCTCTTGAGAACGTTGGCGTAGATCACGTTCTCTAGTTTTTCGGTCTTCTTCTTTATTTTGTCCATATTTTCGACGGAATCGGCGTACAGGTTTAAAATCGCGCGATCGTCGAGCGACTCGAAGAAGCGCACGTTCAAAAATATCAATTCCCAGCACTCGTGATGAGTTCCGGGTTCGCCGGCCGTGAAGGTGAACGATATCTCCCGAGCCTGTCCCGGACAGATGACGTTTTCGTTCTCGTCGAAGAAGAAAACCTGAGCCGGCGTCTCGTCGGCGCCCGCCCGTCCGAGCCTGCGCCAGCAGTACCGCAGCGCCACCGTGCCGAGGTTGCGCAGGCGCAGCGCGCTCCTGCCCGCCCTGCCCGCGGGGCAGTTGAAGTAGTACGACCAGGAGCCGCACTTCGCGGCCGAGTTTTGCGGCGATCTCGAACGACTCGAAGTCTGGCGAGACGACTCCCGCCGCAGGATCGTGTCGTTTATTCCGACCGCGTAGACGGCGCCGGGCGAGGCCGCGGGGCCGGCGTCGGCGGGCGAGAGCGCTATGCTCGGCGGCGGCGGCGATTTCTTCGGCGGCGGGGCGGGCTTCCCGCCGACGACGACCAGCTCGTCCACGTCGGGCCTGCGGGTCGAACGAAGAAAATGTCACCTCGCGAAACGAATGCGAATAACGCTCATCGGATTCGGAGCGACCTCACCTATGGGGATCGAGTCTCTCAATGTTCGCGGCCAACGCGAGCGTGCGCTCGCTCTTGTAGCGCTCGTACTCCGCGTCCAGCGCGGCGAAGGCCCCGCGCGGCGCCCAGCACCGCGCGCCGCACGGGGCGCGGCACGCCCACGTGCAGCACGCACGTCGGCCGGCCGCGCTCGGCGCGCGTGCGCGTAAGCTCGTAGGCGGGCTCGTCGGGCCACCGCCGCTGCAGCCTCTCGGGCCGCTCCCACGGCGATCCTGTCTCCGTCGCCTTGGCCTCTATCTGCGCGTGCTCCAACACCTCCTTCTCCTCCCGTCCGCCGCGGACGAACTCGCACAGGTTCATCACCAGCGCCGCCGGCTCTCTGCCGGTTTTAGCGGCCAAATGCCGCGCTTCCTCCTTTCTTATCTCGATCCACTTCTCCCATACTAACAATTCGGGGTCGGGTTCGACCGAATCTTGGCACAACACGAACTCGTATTCTTTTTTACTCATCGTAGAGACCGGTTCGAGGATTAGGTTCCGACGGGCAACGTTGAAAATCGACCGGTTCGCACGGGTATAGACAAAATATGTCCATATTGTTGTTACGCGTCAAACCGACGGTCGCCGAACAGTGTCGAAGTCGTTATATTTTTCATTACATACTCTGTGAATGATATCGCTGCCCATAAATTCCGTATATCAGTATAGATGATACACATGCAGTAGAATATATCAATATAATCGCATGAATCGGGTCGGAGGCGGCGGACGACGACTCCGTCGAAGGTCGTCCCTAGATCGCAAACATTTACATATATAAATAATAATTATACCCAATACTCGCAATCGTAAATGTTACTTGTGTACGGAATGTACTCGTACACCGAGAGATACGCCGAGATCGAATGTCACCGACGAATTGAACAATGCCACCGAGTGCTCCGGCTGAGGAGCTGAACTTTCGCATTCCTGAATTCCTGAAAGAATCAGCCGAGTCCTCGATATTTCATCTACGTAATATTCGATGTAAGCATACCGAAGTATGTTTATATTTTCAGATTTCTATAACAAATATGTTATAAATAAAGTAAATGTGAGCCCCTTGGATAGGTCACACTCGCGAAGAATGCCGATTCAGGATCAATGAAAATGCCACCAGATTCTTCACCCAACGCCCCGCCGTCTACTTGTCACCAGACGAGGCTGTACTGTACAATCGGACTGTTGTTCAGCAGGATAGCTTACGCCCATTTGGCTTTCTATTATGTCGCGTTTACGTTTACGACTGGCACGCGGACACTATTGTGACAAGCGAACGACGATGGCTGGTTCTTTATTTGTAAATAAGTGCGTCCTATGATTGGTGTTCTATTATTCGCCAATCACAGGGCTTACAATAATTGCACAAACAACTTTATTCTAGGAAATAACAATCATACAAATGTATATACGCTATAGTCAACAAACATTTTCTTTATACGTTTTACTAGTATTTATATATAGACTCTAAGTTAACAAAATATATAATTATCGCCTTTTGCGCCGAGACCTGTCGCGACATGATCGTGCGATCGATGACGTCACCGAGCGGGGATGGCCCGCGTCGGTGGATGGTCGTGCGGGGTGGACGCACTTCTCGCAAGGCATCACTTTGACGTTTTGATTTTTTTGTTAAATATCTGAACTGTCGCTAAATATATAATATTCTTCTATACGAAAGCGAAAGATTGTAAACAATATTGATTCTAAATTAAACACAAATTTACTATTTCCTAAACGAAGGGAAAAGTCGCGAACAGTAAACAATGTTATTTCTTCCTGTCCTTACGAAGGACACTGTAAAAGAATACGCAATTATTTCTAATTATTTAGAGCATATTAATATATTTGTAAGTTTGTTTTGAAGGCGGTTCTTTTTTTGTTAAAATTTCTACTTATGAATATTCGAGTTCGATGTCAACATTAACTTTTTTCTAATATTGACCATCTCCAAGTCGGTGTGCCAATAAAAACCCCTTTTATATTATTAGCTCCATCTATCTGGACTCAAGGAACCACTATCAATAGATAGCTACCCCAATAGATGCCATCACTTTCCATACATTAACTTCGGAGCGTCGGCGCGAAGCTCCACGCACAGAGTACCACAGAGTAGGCCGTATATATTGTCTGTGGAGGCCGACATTTAGAAAACGTCACGCCGACGCGTTGTTCGCACGCCGTAACTAAATTCTCGTGAGATCGACTCACCCACAGGAAAATGTTGAAAGGAGCAGCGGCACAGACAGGTGACGCCGACCTCCATCGCCGCCCGTTCGCATAAGTGTGTCGCGGAGTCCGCTAAAAATCGCTCGCGTCCGCAGAGGAGGAGGAGGCCGCCGCGGGCGAGGAGGAGCGGCGCGTGCCTCCGTTCGGGAGTCTCGAGTACCTGCAGCACTGGGCCGAGAGCGAGGGCGCGCTGCCGTCGCCCGTCGACGTGTCCATCGCGGGCGCCGCGCCCTACGTCTGTCCCGACCTGCTGTGGTACAACTTCGACGTGTTCCCGCACAAAGTGAAGCTGACCAACACGGGCTACACGGGTGGGTGCCGCGCCGAGGCCGCCGCGGGCCGCGGGGCCGCGCCTCACGCCGCCGCCTGCGCAGTGCTGCTGGGCGCCAAGTGGAAGACGGAGCGGCCGTACCTGGCGGGCGGGCCGCTGTCGGACAAGCACGTGTTCTCGCAGGCGCACTTCCACTGGGGCGCCGACGCGACGGAGGGCAGCGAGCACGCCGTGGACGGCCGCCGGCACCCGGCCGAGATGCAGGTGACGCCCGCGACGTCCCGGCGGCGCCACCGAGTCTACATCTACGGCGGTTCGCAGGTGACGTTCTTCCGCGCCGAGTACATGACGCAGCAGGAGGCGCTGCGGCACGCGGACGGCGTCGTCGTGCTCTGCTACGTGATCCGGGTGCGTGGCGGCGGGCGCGGCCGCTGGGTGGCACGCGCCGGCCGGACTGACGCGCCGCGTCCGCAGCTCGGCGTGAACCCCGACGAGCGGCTGGCCTGGCTGCTGGAGGGCTTCCCGCGCATCCGCGAGGCGCGCAGCAGCACGCGCGTGGGCCCGCGACCTCTGGCGCGGCTGCTGCCCGCCTTCTACGAGGACTACCTGTTGTACTGGGGCCGCCTGGACACGGCGCGCGGCGAGAGCCACGCCGTGCGCTGGCTGCTGCCGCGCACCGCGCTCTTCGCCTCGCTGCAGCAGGTGCGACCTGAATACTGAAATTGTCTGCCTCAAAATCGAGTGTACCGTGTGCCACACGGCCGGAGGCAAATGTACCCGTTCGACTCGCGCCCTGAGTCGAACGCGCGTAGCTAGTTTGTGTGGCGCCGCCACTCGCTCGTTTCTCACATTTGTAGATGAAGGAGTTTAGAAAGCTGTGGGACCCTTGGGACGAACCGAACCTGCGCAACTTCAGGCCGCTCCAGGAAAAACAGGGTCGGCACGTGTTCTTCGTCAGGCCGCATTGGAGTCTATACAATTCTCTGCTGCCGATACCGCGGGTGCCGGAGCCGTCGATCTCGATTCTTTCGCCGGAATATTTGTCGAAGCCGTGGATGTTGCCGCCGCAGAACGCGTACTTGCTGCGGGAACCCCGAGAGAACGAAGGGGATGAAGCTCATGGAGACCCATAATGAAGACCGGATGTGCGATGAAAGGTCGGAGGTATTTGTAACAAAAAATGATATTTCCTTAAGCAGAACGCAGCCCGCTTTATCTTTGGCGTGAGTGTCGGGGCCTCGGAACCCGGCGGCCCCACTGGCCCTAGTTTTGTTACCGGAGGATGAAAGGCAACTCGAAGTTTTAATAAGAGCATTTGGACACCTCTCCGTATCGAATCAGAGTATGTATTATGACAGCCGCACCTCTATTTTCTATAAATTATATTTCGTTTAGAAAATTTATTTACCTTCAGTCGTACTTTACACAAACGAAACGACAAATTTTAAATGCACTACAAAAAAGATTTTAGGAATACGACGTGACTTTATAAGGAAATAGATGACAAAATTTACGAATAACAAAAGCTTATTAAAATTGTAAATTTGAAATTGTGTTAGATTTATACCCTTTACCACTTCATTCTATCTGTTTAACCTCTGTTGAGCATCTTTGCACTTCTATAAGGTATAAAAAGTGTTAGGAGAGACATCTCCGAGCGAAAAATATATGTGGTGCACGAAAAAAAGAATTACTTATGCACTATCACTTTATACTTAACACGTAAAACCTAATAATTGTACTACATTCGGTTCTGTGCAATGCACTGCGCTTAAAATTCTTCCCGCCATTCTATTTTTGTTCTTATATAATTTGTCTGTCAACGGTCAATAACCATGCAGCCAAATTTTATTGAACTCTATAAGAGAGGTGTTTTAGAAACGCAGTTTAACCGTTTAATAAAATGCAAATTTATTAGGCTAATAATGTATGTACGATGGCGAGCTTAATGTGATAGAAATTATAGTACGCAAATTAAATCTACCCATTAAAAAACCGAAACGGCAATAACAGTAACAGATATTTAAATGTACTCTAAGGCAATGAGTTAAGGTTTGATTTAATATACACTTTCGGTTAACGTTCCCAACTTCACGGTGAACCGTTTACGTAGATCATTTTTGGTCTGTTACGGCTGCACGTCGTCGTGCACGAGCCGTCAAACGTCGACACAAAGTAAACAAGGTCCCGACTCCCGGCCTCGGGAGCGTTTGGTCGATACGCGATATGTTGCGAGCGGCGGCCCGCGCCTGTCGCCGCCTGGCACCGCGCCGCGCGCTCTGCGGCTCGCACGCCGCGCCGCCCGCCGACGCGGCGCAGTTCCACCGCCTCTGCGGCGAAACGCTGGACTCCCTCGCCGAGCACTTCGAGGAGCTCGTGGAGCGCGCGCCCGAGTTCAAGGGAGCCGACGTGACCTTCGCCGACGGCGTGCTGACGGTGGCGCTGGGCGGCGGCCGCGGCACCTACGTGATCAACCGGCAGTCGCCCAACCGCCAGATCTGGCTCAGCTCGCCGGTGTCGGGTCCGCGCCGCTTCGAGCTGGCGCCGGGCGGCCACTGGGCGTGCGCGCGCGACGGCGAGCCGCTGCATCGCCTGCTGCAGCGCGAGATGGCGCGCTTCACTCGCGAAGTGGACTTCGGCGGATGCGCGCACTCTATGCTTTGATTCGGTGTGCGCTCAGTGTAATATAAGTAGGTTGCGATCGTGCTTTGTAGTTTTATTTCTCGACGAAATGGAGGTCATCGAGGACGGAAACATCATGGACAAGATACCCATCCTCCTGCAGAGAGATCTGGAATACTATCAGGTGGGTCCTGTTCCTCGAAATAGTTTGCGAGGAATTGTAGTTAATAAATTATACACCAAGTCAACAGAATGATCAAAATAATAAAAAAATACTGGCAGATGGCTGCAGCCATTGAATCCAAAACTCTGGCATACCTATAGCGGACCAGGGTAACAAACATTAACAATATCTCAGTATGGTGAGCCAGCCCACCTGGGAATGGGTCCGGATCAATTATTACAAGAAAATAAAGCTCATTAAAATTGCATTACTTCAAACTTTGATCCAAAAAAAAAAAAATGAATGATTTAAAGAGACATAGAGGTAAAAATTGTGAAGTGAGGTTTCAAAAGATGAAACTTTCAAAGACCACTGCATAATTGCATGTCAAAATGTTCCAACTGTACTGCAGCAGAAGAGGTTGGTGGTGAGTGGCTGCTGCAGGTGATTTGTTGCCACTGATATCTCGGGCTACCACTGGCAACCTTTTTAGGTTTAAAATTAACAAATAAATAATAAAAGTATATGTACATTATGTGTGATACAGAGCAAATCTTAAAAGTAGATAAATTTAAGCAAATTCCTGTACTATTTGGTATACTGTCTTGTTCTCTCTTTGACTAGTGGATCTTTGTGCTGCTTTATATTGATAGCTGTATACCTGCCAATGTGGTTGTAGTGGGGCAGTTGTATAAAGCGGTTCTTGAAAGCAGAAGTAACTTGTAAGAGATTGTCCGCTTGACATGTCATACATGCGGGGCGTGTGAACCACGGGACGAATATTTAAAAATATAGATGTTACAAACAAGTTATTAGTATTAAAAATTACTAACCGGACCTCACCAATTAAAATATTTTTTTTAGCTTAATATTTCCATAATAATAATAATAATAATAATTAAAAACCTTTCAATGTATTTATATAATAGTTTCACACCCAGTCATTTTGCCATTGCCAATTGCGTGGGGCATGTGGATCATAAACAGCTTTGTTTCACATATAGATAATATTTGTCCTGAAGCTTCGGAGTTAAATGTGTCTGTGAAGCGAAATACAAAAAAGTTTAAATACTCTTACATGAGGATACTGCTTTCCAGGCACTTCTGAGAATATTCTTGAGTATGGCTCAACTCAACTTAAAAGTATAGCTTATTAGGTATTGGAAAGACAAATAATATTAATTCTTTTTGAAATTTAAAGCTAACAAATATATAAATAAATTATAATATGGAGTTCAGTTCAATCTAGGTAATATTAAATAAAATGCTTTATGAATATACTTCCTCATTGAATATCAAGCAAATATATCTATAAGATATAGTGCTGGGTTAAAATTTCCATGTAAGTGTGTAACTCATTGAATATTGTTAATCCTGTTGAGATATGATATAAAAGAAAATAGGAGCCCACAAAAAGAAATTTCAATATTTCCATAGGTTACAAAATGTAGATGATAGTCAGATTCTGTCACTGCACGGTGTGAAATTAGACTAACGATTGAGGCTCACTGGCTGGAGATGCAGATTCACCAACATTTAAATTATATAGGTATCTTGAAATGCCTTCATTTATAGGAAGCTGAACAAAAAGAAAGTATGGGGCAGGAGGCTCCATATTGATAAAGTAATGTCTGATTCTGATTGCCGAGTGATAATGAACAAAATGGAAAAAGAGAAGCCGATATTGTTTAAAGAAATTTGGTGTAATACTTTGAGCAACTCGAGGGCCATTTAGAATATTATTGTCTCTTTTAATGTCACAAGCGAGTTTGAAGTTATTTTTGTGATCAATTTTGCTGGAAAGATTATATAATAAAGGATGCTGCAATACTGTGATGATGGATAAACATCATCATTCACCGTGGTCTTGTTGATTACTCGACAGAGAACTACAGCATGTATTGCCCGAGTTAATGGATAAAAAATAAAAATCAATATGCAACCAGGTTACAGTCCATTGCGTGGTTTGTATTGTAAATATAGATTGTGAATGTAAAGCAGTTAATGTAGTTCATGGCATAATTTGGTCGAGGGATCGCCCGATGCCCCCCCCTTGGGGCGGCGCAGAAGAGCTAACGGCTAAGAGCCGGGCGGCCCGCAGCGGCACCGCGCGGTGCTGTCGGAGCGCGTGTGCGGCGGCGCGGCGGGCGGGCGCCTGGACTTCCCGCGCAGCGCTGCCTTCGCCGCCGTCAAGCTGGTGCTGTGGCTGGAGGAGGAGTTCGGCGCCTCGGGCCTGCTGCGCGCCGCGCCCGACGGCGCCGCCGTCGGCAAGAGTTCGGAGCCCGCGCGCTTCGCCGAGCTGGCCGCCGCCGCCGCGGGCCTGCTGCTGGAGCACCTGCACGCGCTGGCGCAGGAGGCGCTGGACCACGCCGACCTGGGCGTGCTGCGCGCCGCGCTCGGCGCCGCCGCGCTGCTGCGCAACGCGCTGGCCGTGTACGCACAGCGCGCCGCCGAATCCGCGCACGGCGCCGCGCAGCGCGCGCTGCAGGCGTGCTGACGGCGGTACGCGGCGCTGGCGGAGGCGGTGGGCGAGCGCGTGCTGGACTTGCACTGCCGCGTGCTGGCGCTGTACGTGCTGCAGGCGGCGCCCGCCGCGCCCGGCGCCGGCGCCGCCGCCGTGCAGGGCTGGTGGCTGTACATGAACGGCAGCCGCCGCGACCTGTGGGAGACCGTGCCGCCGCGCATGGCGCGCCGCATCTTCGCCGGCATGCTCAACGAGACGCTGGCCGTGCTGGCCGTGCGCTACTGCCAGGACGAGGCGCTGCCGGCGGCGGCGGCCGTCAACGAGGCGGTGAACGTGCTGCAGTGCTGCGCGCGGCTGCTGCCCGCCGCGTGCGGCGACGGCGCCGAGCTGGCGGGGCGCGCGGCGGCGGGCGCGCGGCCCGTGCGCGACCTGCACGCCAAGTGCACGCAGCTGTTCCGCGGCATGCTGCGCCGCGGCGCCGCGCCGCACCACTGGCGGCTCGCGGCGCCGGGCGGCGGCGGGCCGGCCGACGCGGCGCCGTGGCTGCGCTTCGCGCGGCCGCAGCTGTTCGAGGCGGACGGGCGCGTGGCGCTGACCCTGGAGCTGACGGTGCTGCTGGCGCAGCCGCAGCCCGACTGGTGCCTGCTGGTGAAGGCGAGTGCCGCTTAGAGTGATAGGCGACGTCTAGATAGAACCGGGCGAGTCTCGGCGTTGCAATCCTCCCATGGCAACATGTGGCGTATTTAAATGTTGTGGTGTATCTCCCGTTGCGCAGTAGTAACGCCACAGAATAACAGATGGCGTTGGTATCGAGCGGCGAGTCCACATTGGCAGAGGCCGTACGCGACGACACTTTTGCTCGCCGCTTAACCTTTTCACCTTATAGTCTATTGAAATGTTACAATTTAAGAGCCTCATCTTGCATTTAATAGAAGACGCGATTTTATTTTGGGATATGTGCGGGAACATACGATATTGCGTCACCTAAAAAATGTAAAGCTCATGTACCATTCTGAGGGGAAGTTGGGCTTAGGAATTGAAACGACCGTTCTCCAATGACTCGCGTTTATTACTAACTCATAGAATAAGTGATCGTCGCACGTGGAGGCTTGCTTTCTCCTCCGGCAATATGATGCAATAAAGTAATCCAAAATGCCTTGAGAGCCGTTTTCTCTAAATGTATTAATATAAACTGAACAAATTACATCAGAAAAACCGTTAAAAATGCGGTTCAGAAGGAAGCTACAGGTCACATGGCGTAATAATACAAAGCTAGCCTTTGTATTTGAATTGGATTGGTCTGTCTTTTGAATAGTTCACATAATACATAGTACACTAACAGCTCTCGCCAAATCGTGTACAAGTTAGGTTTATTATAATTACCTATTATACGAGTATATAAATGATAGAAATTATTTATTAAAATATACCGAAACATTTTTTTATAAATGATTTAATCGTTTGACCGAACACATCAGTGTCCGGGATTTGGACCAAAATTGTATTAAGATGCTCTCCCGACGCCAGCAGCCGCGGCCCCGGCCCACCAGTCCCACCGCGCAAGGCCAATCGGATTGTCCACCGTGCACTATAGACAATCATTTGCGCCTGAACTCTAGCGTCTCTAAGCCAACCATGGCACCTACAAAAATAGACGGATATAAATATGGGTAATATCCATAGCGTCTTTTATAAAGATAGCGTGCGAAGTTTTTTTGAATTTTTTATATTAATGTTACGTATTTCATATTCAAGTTTGCTGCGGACAAAACATTTATACATAACATCGCTACTCTGATATCAGAAAACTGTGACGATAACCTAATTATGAATCCTAGACTTTTATGAGCAGATCTATATATACTATTGTAGTGATTTTTAAACACTAATCTTTGGCCTAATATTAATCCTAAGTCCCTAATTTCATTTACTCGGTTAGTTTGTTTCCCCTTTATTGTGTAATTATTTCCTATAGGTGTTTTGGATCCAGAAAATGTTATAACTTTACATTTATCCTCATTGAATGATAATTTATTTAGGTCTGCCCATTCTGTTACTGCATCTATATCTATTTGTATGCATTCAGTGTCCTTAGAATTTTCAACCTTATTGTATATTTTTAAATCATCTGCAAATAATAGACACATAGAAGTTTTTACTACTTTTGGTAAATCATTTATCATGATCAGAAATTGTGTCGGACCAAGTGTACTTCCCTGACTAACACCGGACCTGGTGAAATACGTATTTGACTCGTATTTGCCGATCTTAACGTACTGAGAGCGATCCTTCAAGTAGCTTGCAAAAAAACACAATAAATTGGAATCAAATCCCAATCCTGCACATTTTTTAAGAAGTACGTCATTATCAACGAGGTCAAACGCTTTTTTAAAATCGAAATAAAGTGCGTCTACTTGCCGTCTATTATCTATTTCATGAATTACTGAATCTACTAAGTTAATATGATTTGTAGTCGTTGACCTGGCTGAACGAAATCCATGTTGTGAATCATCTAAAAGTCGATTTATTTGCTTAGTTATTCTAGTATTCAAAATTGATTCGAAGACCTTTCCAAAGCATGACAGTATTGCCACCGGTCTATACTGAGAAATCTGTGATGTATTTACTTCTTTTGGTATTGGTGTTACTCTTGATGTTTTCCATTTTTGGGGATATAGGCATTGCTGAAGTGACTTTCTAAATAAATATAATAAAGGTACTTGGAGAATCGCTAAACAATCTTTTACAATAAAAGGTGGTATTGCATCAGGTCCAGCGGCAGAACGTGATTTTAATCTTTTTACTGCTTTTTGTATATCAGAGAGAAATATCTTTTCTACTGAAATGTTACCTCCTAAGCTATAATTGGATTCTTGTTCTGCTTTAACAGGGTCTAACTTTGGAATAACTTTATGAAAAACAGAGCTAAAATATTCTGCGAAAGCATCAACGGCTTCCTGCCCTCGCACAGTTTTGTCCTCAAATTCGTATTCTTTGAGCTGCT
>JACTOM010000084.1:12991-85819 GCA_015832385.1 Elymnias hypermnestra
GACGACGAGCACGCGCAGCGGCTGGCTGCCGGGGCGGCGGCCGCGGAGCGCGCGGCCGGGCGCACTCTCTCCGAGCGCTTCGGCCTCGAGGGCCCGCCCGGGGGTCCGCCGGGGGGCAGGCCGGGGGGCGCGGGCCGCGGCGGCGAGCCGGCGCCGGGTGCCGTGGAGGCGCTGACGTCGCGCGTGCTGCTGAGCGCCGGCGGCCGCGACGCACTGCGGGTGCGGCGGCCGCGAGCTCATACCTTCGGCCACTTTTTCTTCCTATTGATTAAACTAAATGTACTAATGACACGCGACCCCAGCCGAGAGAGGGCGGTGGATGGTGATGACTTCGGAGACGGGGTTGTCGAAATAGGAGCGCTAGCGAAGAACTCTTTAAATTTATACTCTGCTTCTGAATCCAATGAAATGTCTTTGTCTGCCTTTAGATTTCCTATTTGTTCATTGAATATTTTCTATGTTATTTGAACTATATCGCAACCCTTGAATTTATAAACCAATCGGTCGTGTTCTTCATCGGGATTCAGAGAATTCGATGAACAAAACTAATTTTGGTCTCGTTCGCTCTGTAAGCTCAATAGTCATTGGCGCAAAAGTGCTTCACACGGCACTCGGTCCATTGAAATTTCAAATTTTTCTAAGTTCGACGAAGGTGGTCTGTACACAGTTACTATTACAAATCGCTTTGGTTCAATAGAGACCAGCTCTATTGTCCGTTCGACAGATAGGCTCACTATGTCACTGACACTCTGCGGAACGGAATCTAGATTTAGCGGAGCTCCTGTGCGGCAGTGGCCTGTCGTCGAGGAGCGCTTTAGCATTCGCTGGGCGCTCGTGTACAGGCGCTGCACTGTGCGCTGGTGGCGGGCGCCGCGGCGCTGTGCGAGGAGCTGGGCCTGCCGCCGCCCGACGCCGCGGCGCCGCCGCTGCTGTACGTCATGTTCCACGTGGGCGCGCGCCCCTTCGACGCGGTACGCCCTCTCCTCTCGCCCCTCGCCCTCCCCTCGGGGGCGCGGTGCGAACTGCGGTGCCGTGTGCGCAGTACCTGCGGGGCTCGTGGCCGGTGCCGTGGGCGGAGCTGGTGCGGCGCGCCTGAGGCGCCGGCCGCGGTGGGACGAGGCGCCAGCGAGCGTGAATCTACCCTTCGATGAGAAGTCACCGTGCCGTTTCGATATTTGCTTGCATCTGGCATCGGTCACAGTTCGCGTTCGATCCGTATTTTTGAAGCAAAAATATTTTTAATTTATATTCACTCTCCAATCCTCTGGCATATTATTTTATAGAATTATACGTCCCACTGGTGGACACAGGCCTCCTCAAACACAGGAGAGAGGGGTTTTTAGAGCATAGACCAGCCACGCTGCTCCACTGCGGATCGGCAGGCATAGTACACAAGTGCACTCTCTATTCCTTCACTCTCATAGTCCGATGTGACGGGAGAATCCGACACGACCGGAGAGAGATCAGGCGCAGGACCGACGGCTTAACGTGCTCTCCGAGGCACGGGGGTGGAGCCGCCCGCCTATTGGCCCTCCCACTTTCGGGCAAATATTGAGAATATCGACTTCGAATTGGCCCGACCAACGAGGCAGTTTCGTTAGATACGTAAGCTGCCTCGACGCAGGTCGACTTCGAAGCTCTCCATCAGGTGAGCCGATTGGCTTGTCGTGAGCCCAACCTCGTAAACCCGTTCCAATGACTCGCCCGCAGGTTTATTGTTCCCTATTTAAAAAAACTTCGGAGCAATATACACCCGATCCTTGCTTTCGCCGAACTGCACGCGCTCCTCGAGGCCTCGAGGACTTCGGATTCGTAGTGAGGCGACTTTGAAAGTAGCAATGCTTCGGTTATACGATCGAATGCACGGGAAAAGGCCGTTGCAACCGGTGAGGCAGTCGTGCTAGGGCCGCTTCTGAACTTAGGACTGGCCTCTGGCACGGGCATCGGGCCAACCGAAGCGAGCTTCCATGCTTTCGGTAAAACGAACGCACGTAATCGTATTTAATGGACGTACGTACCACTCGTACCTTCTGCGTAAAACGAAAATGATTGACGTCTCCGACGCCGCCTTTGATGGCGAAGAGGCGGCAGGTGGCATCACCGAGCTGCCACTGCGCCGTTGCGCCGTTGCGGTGCAGGCTCGCAGTGAATCATGAGCGCACGCCGATGCAGTATGACCTGCATCAGGCGCGTAGAAATTAATTGAAAAAAGTGCGGTCCTCCATCGACTGGCTCGACGTGAATGCTTATTTAGAGTACACGTGTCAGAAGTGAACTAATTTTTACGTCTCGTTTATATTTACGCAAATGTAAAACTTTCGATTCCCAGACTCAGAGGGAGGGGAAAAGGTGGGTGTGTTAGGAATTGAATGAATTTAGTTGTCATTGAAATATTCCCACGTCGACACAAACAGTTAATGGCGAGTTGTAAATAAAAATGCCGCGTGCTCTTTGTTAATATCAGAAATCGGTGATTAAATTTTGTTCTTGAAGGAAAAGAGAGTTTATGAAATACATTGAATTATGAAATGACGACTGGCAAATAAAAATGCCGCATTTTATTTGTAAACATTAAAACTACGCAATCTTCAAACGAATCAGCACGATAACGTTGCACATCTTCGTGGCGCTACGCGTTTCATACGTAAAGAAGTTAGCCACTTGCGCCTTTGAGTGGTGAAATGTAGGTTCCTTCGTGAAGGCAACCAGCGTAAATCCTGTTGGCGCCCTGCACTCCGCCGCCGAACACAAAAAGGCGCCGAGGATTATCCCGGTCCCGAATGGCGAAGCGCTGTTCCGCAGCTCGGAATTAGGATTTGCAGCGGACGAGCGCCGTTCAGCATTTGGCGCAGAGCACTACGAATTCACGCCACGGTCTATCTGACGAACGAACAGATATTAAAGTCTATGCATGCGGCACAATACTCTGGTCTTAGATTTTTAAGCTTTATATATGCCGTGTATTTTTTTTTAATTTGGTCGTTTTTTGCAATATCATGCTCGATACATTAGGATCGAATGAAAATACGACGAAAGCTGTTGCTGCGGGGTATGCTTTAGTGCGACCTAACAGGCCTTGGCATTTACGAACTCATCACACTGTTCTTTGAGTTGTAGTCAACTATTATCTGAAGATATAAAGGTTCTTCGTGTGGTTTCGTAAGCCACCGCCGTTGGACAGTTGTTGTTTTGATAAATCGGGCCGCTGTCCGATTAAATTATAATAACATTTATTCTCTTATGTAAAGCCTCGCTCTTATTGATGTGTCTCAATTGTGGCGTTATATGATATGAAAGTTCATCTATGTCGATGATGCCATTGTAAGCCTAACTCTTGAGTTTTCGCCAGATTCGTCTGAATGCATATCGTCTTGCCAACCGGCGAAAGATTCATTTATTTTGTATACGAGTTCATTCTGTTTACGTCAAACAAAAAAATATTTTAGTTCTGGTTTGTGACTATTATTGTAATATCGTAATTAAATTAGAAATAGTCGAATTTCAATCACGATGAGCACGTCACTAGTTTTAGGACAATCGCATCTCGTCGATTCGACGCCCGCCCACCGCTGGGCTGTCGTTATCAAACAGACGACGGCACGAGGTATTGGAGCGGCCACAACGAGCTGGCTCGACAGAGGCAGCTTACGGCGAGCGACAAAAACTCTTCAATGAGCTCCATGTCAAGCGACAGTCGCACCGCGTGAATAACTGGATCGTAAAACTTTTCACTTGGACACTACGGTCGATTGCAAAGGCATTTGTGCGCGCGAGCTTCATGGAAATTGGAAAGAAAAAACGTTTGTTCGAATTGTACAAGTGTAAGTTAGAAAATGGAGAAAATATGGCAAAAGCAAATTAAAATCTGAAAAGAAATTTAGCTCCGCAATTTGCTGTGCGTTCTTGCCATCGAGCTTGTGAGCTCACGGACAATAACAGGAGGCCAAATAAAAGAAACACTCAATCGTGAAGCTACTTACCGACTGGCCTTAAGACGATTTAAAATAACTTTCTAATAACTTAAAGCACAGAAAAATGTAAAATTTACATTTCTTTTTCTTTCTACCCATTCTATAGCACAGATACATCAGCCACAAAACTTTCAAGTTCAATTAGTTTTTTTGTCAAGAAACTTTTTAATTTAAATTGAAACGTATATTTACTTTTGGAAATCTTTTTGGGCGGTGGAATATTGTTCCAGCACCTAGTGGCTGAGTATCTGAATCTATATATATACTACTAGCGTCCCGTCGCGGCTTCGCTCGGGTACACATGAATAGGTACAGATATTTAAGTCATACGCATGATCATTAAAACGCCCATGAATTGACAAATATTGTGAAAAAGTGTGATTCCTAATTCTAAAACTAAGAAGCTCTGAAAGGAACGTTTTAAGTGAAGCATAAGTTGTGTTAAAAAAACTGGAAATATTCAATGTTGCTCGCGTCCGCTGCGTAAGGTAACCTAGTTCATAATGGTGCACTCCCTCCTCTCCAGGTATTGGAACAGCCTTGAATATTGAATTATTTATTTGGGTAAAAATTTATAAATGGTATGGATAACACGGTCTGATTTTGATCGGCATTTCTATCAATTTGTTAAATGCGAAAAAGTAGTTATAGTGACGTAACTACAACAGTTAGACACACGCTCTCGCGAAGTTTCTTGTAGATATTGGTATATTCTATAATATTGTCGAAGGATTCTTTGTCCTATCAATAATACTCTTCACAGCGTATGCGATGAAAGGCTCATTTTTTTGCACCTTCGGTTGGTTTTAATACGAATTTCTAAACATTTCTGCAGTAATCTAGTAGTAAATATAGCCGGTAGCCGCTGGAGCCAGGCGGCGCCAGATCGGACCTTGTGGACATCATTACGTGAGATCTATGTCCAGCAGTGGACGTCCATCGGTTGAAGCGACGACGACGACGACTAAATATGTTACTCAGTGATAATGTAGCTTTCTAATAAAAAAAGAATTATTAAAATCGGTTCAGCGCTTTTTGAGTTTATTCGTTACATACAAATATACAAAATAAATACAAAAATACAAATCTTTCCTCTTTATGATATTAGTGTAGATATATCTGAAAGAAGTCATGTATATTTCCGCCAGAGTCGACCGGATAGAATGGATTGTAAAAGTCTCGAGTGACGCCTCGCCGAGGCTTCTTTTGTCGCCGAGCAAAGGATAAGGTATCGGAACTGCGCGTTGCGAGAACGTTGGAAGCCGCCCAAGGAGCTAATGGTGGACAAGCCAAGGTTAATTTGGCCGTGTTCCGGTGGATGGTACATGAGATTGTATTACACGGAGTACATTTAACGGGCCACAGATTTTTTTGCTTTTATTCTTAATTTGTAATTGTTTATGTAATGTTGTTTCGTACAATAATTAACTTCGAGAGCACGAGAATGAATATTAGTGTACTAAACTGTATTGTTCTTTTGTAAATAAATATATAAAATACAAATCAAAAAAAGGCGTCCGACCGGTCGTGGCTGTGAACGAAGTCGGCGACGACGACGACGACGACGACGACGACGACGTTTACGAATTCTGAGGAAAACAATCAATACGTCGTCGTCGCACGAACGATATCGATATCGATGCAACAAGAAGGTTGTCCGAGGATGCGGTTGTGGACCCAGACTGTAGGAGGCGAGACGTAAGCCCCGCTGCTCGAGCCTGCTGAAGTGGATTCGGTAGCCACCTCCCCGCGTGCCTTTTGTTATGGTCACATTTTCACAGTTTGCGCAGTCGAGGTCTCGGCGCCTTCTACCGTGCGCAAATCGAACGATCTCGTCCCCGTCAGTCCCTTACCCGAGCCTCAACTGTCGTATGCCTTCCCGAACGATTTGTTTTAAGTCGACGTTGGAAATAAACTAAAGTAAAATATTAAGTTCGGTCCGCTCGTCTTCGGAGAAGGAGGTCGCAGCCAGCCCTCAGTTGGTGCAGTAGATGTCGCCGGCGTCGCGGGCCGCCCCCTGGCCTAGCCCCGGCGTCGGCCCCGGCCCCGGGTCCGCAGGCCGCCACAGCGGGGTGGGCGCGAACAGCTCGCGGCCGCGCTGCGACACACGAGAGATGAGCGGCGGCCCTCGCCTCGCGAGAGGCGGCAGGCACCGACGCGAGTACTCACGTAGCCGCGGCGCAGCGCCCAGCCCACGCCCACGGGGAAGAACACCAGCGTCGACAGCCCGATGGCCCAGCCGAGCAGGTCGGCGTACAGCGGGAACACGTAGTCCTCGTAGCTCGGCGAGGTCCAGTTCAAGAACACGAACACCAGCACGCTCTGCGAAACGTATCGGGTGTCGGGGGTCGGCCCGTCGGGAGCGACGCGGGCTAGGGCGCGACGGCGAGCACCCACCACGCTGGCGAGCGGCACAGTGACGGTCCACGTGGTGCGCCAGTAGAAGCGCAGCAGCGGGTTCAGCCGCATGTTCATGGCGGCCAGGTCCCGCAGCGCGCGCCCGGCGCCGTAGCTCCAGGCCACCGCCGCGCTCTGGCGACGAACCGGTGGAGTTTCGTTACTGTTCCGGCGAGGCCTCGTTCGGCAATGTGTACGCTCTGACATTCTTCAAAGACCTCGCCTCGAATTGGTGCATACAAAGATTATTGGTATACGTCATAATGGGTATGTCCCACATCAACAAGTTAAATGACATATAAGACCCGAGTCCGCCGCAGCTAGAGCGTTCACCTCCGCCATGCCGATGAGCAGGATGGCCCAGGACGCCGTGTTGATGTCCAGCAGCGTGAACAGGTACACGCCGCCGCTGAAGCACATCGGTATGCCCAGGACGAAGCAAGCGAAGCACGTTCCGGCCGTCACCTGTGGAGTGCGCGGATTCAACGTCCTTTTCCTCGCAAGCCCACCGCTGGGCAGGAGCGAGCCGAGAGTTTGTTAACGTTGAGCTTCAGAAAAGCTATTCACACTTAAGAAAGAAACTAAATATCTCACTCGTGGCTCCACCTCCCGTGCCCTGCTCGACCGAGTTGGAACTAGGTCCAACGAATCACAAGTCTCACGTAATCGACCGTGTTTGAGCTCTAAATTTCAATTTTTGAGAAGTATTTTGTGTCGAGTGATGTCAAAGTGAAAGGAAAATGGGAGGTTCTGCGGCCGATCACTAAGCCATGTGGTTTCCACAAAAGTCCGAAGATTGCAAGTCGTGTGATATCCGTAAGTTTACGGAACGGGGGCTTTGTCTAGAGTCGGTTAGGATTTATTGGAAGAATGAGCTCATCGCCTCTCTGAGGTGGAGACTGCGAAAGGAGAGATTGCATTGTGAGGGATCGTCTATTTATATATATTGTCAGTGACACGATGTGCCAATAGCGGGCTTTCTGCCGTAAAGAAGAAAACACAGAAATTGAGATAGAAAAACACACAATGTGAGTAAGAATAAGAAAAGGTAACATCCACTAGCTTAAAAGTTTCTTGAAACAATGCGACGAAATATATATATATCAAAGTAGAGTCTGTTTGTTGTCGAACAAAATGTTTTTCTAAATATATGTAGTTTGTAATTTGTATTCGGGTTTGTTCGATTTATTTACTTTCATTTGTTAACTTTAAAAAATGATTCGTGCTCTGAAAACTCTGCGACCGTGAGAAGTGCTTAGAGTTCAATTTACGTCCAGCGCTTGCAATTTCACTCACCATCCAATATCTCTTCCTCAACTGGGGCCATTGGTCCACGATCGCAGTGTTGATCGCTTCGATTCCCGCGAACTGACAGCCGAGTCCGAGGATGAACAGCATGAAGAAGAACATGATGGACCAGAATTGCGGGATGGGCATCTGCAGTATGGCCTCGGGGAACGCGACGAAGGCCAACCCGGGACCGTGCTCGGCGACATCTGCCGACACAGTGCCACCGATCACTAAGCGGACCGAGCCGTTAAAAGCCACCGGTACGAGTCTCCTGAAAAACGATCTCACAGTTTCCGAGATTAGCAGTTAGATTCTAGCTAGCTAGTGACGTGCTCCACCCCGTGCTTAGAGAGGACATCGATCTCTTTCCCCGAGTTTTGAGCTTGCCGCTCCATCGCACTAGACAGTGAAGGAACAGAAAGTACACATGTGGCTCTACCAGATCTTCTACGCAGAAGTCTGAGCTCTGCAGGAGACCGGGAGAGGATTACGAGGCGTTAAGGTACGTCTACAAGTGTTTATGTGTGATTAACAGTCAATATGGTTGTAATCGCGAGATAGGCGGCAATAACTCCGCGCTATCGCCGAACAACGCGATAACCCTAATGAAATACGCTCCCTGATGAACACTTTTGCGTCGATGGCGGTCGTTCGTCCATAAGTAAGTAATAGCTTACTGAACACCTAGCACCCTCGACGGAAATCAATTTCTTTTTCTCAAGTTGAGGCATATATTTACATATATCCATAAAAACTGCCTGACACAAATCTTATATCATCACAACCCCCACAGGCATTGAGTAGGAAATAATGTTTCTGCCGTTTTGAAGTATCGAGACCGAAGCGTGTCCGTGGGCCACTCACGCCGGTGCACCTGCTCCAGGGGCGAGGACGATTCTATGTTTTCCTGTGAATGTAGCCGGTTGGCCAGCGATCATCCCGCTCCGACATCGCAAACAGAAATGTTCGGCGCCGGTCGCGTCGCTCGGAATGGAGTTAGCTCGCGCAAACATCGCCAAATTGGATAGCAACGGGGATCTATTAATGTCTATTATTTGCTCGATCTATTATCTCGTTTCCGACGTTCAGCCGAATGAACGGTTCGCTTGTTGATTCTGATGTCGTGAGGTTTCTCGCAGGAGCTGTTGAATTCGAAGCGCTGCAGAATAATTTATGCTCACACGTTTAACATTACTCTCGCACCTTCGCTTCCTTACCTAAATCCTGACCGTTAGTTAAGTATACGTGTAATTGGTGCGGCAGCGTTTCATTCCACTCGCTGTCCTTATGGTTATCGCGTTGCTACTTTAGTAAATCTTTTCTTATTGAATTCGAAATCAAAATATATTCTATTTGGTATAATACATAACAATCGCATCATCTTGCGACCGTCTCTCACTAAACGTCTCAATTCGCTTCGATAAATCAATTACTTATTCAAATAATAACCACGTTCACGGAATTTGTATATGATTCCGTGAATACTTTTCTATCCGAACAGAAAAATGCAATATACTAGATAATTTCTTCGCGAATGATTCAGTTAGAGGATGCGTTAAACGTAAAAAAGATAAAAATAAACTGTTATAGAAATCATAAAGATATTTCGATGCAAATATAAAATCTAAGTATTTTAAGACAGTAGAATGCTTCAGAACCGGTTAGCGATGGGCATGTTAGTGAACACAACAGAAGGTAGTTGCAAGAGAGCGGTTGACGGAACACATGTCTCGCGCTCAGTCGTTCGCGGGCGCCGGAGCAGTGCAGACGCGCCGCCGGACCGACATTTCAATTACGCGACATCACCGGGTCGAAAAAAGTTCGAGGCAGCGCTCACCGTGGACGCTGACTCCCATCATCTGAGCTTGGAAGCCGAGCACCGAGAAGATGGCGAAGCCGGCGTAGATGGAGGTGCCGAAGTTGGTGAGGCACACGAACACGGCGTCGAAGTGGCAGTTGTTGTAGAAGTTGTTGTAGGAGGCCAGCGTGACCAGCGAGCCGCACGCCACGCCGAACGAGTAGAAGATCTGCGGACAGCACGGGAACCATCAGCGATGCAGCCAACGGCAGCAACTTCTGCCGAATGCCGCGACGCGGACACGGCGCCGATTTTCAGCTGCCGGCTGTTCCTCGCCATGCTCGAACTGTCGCCGGCGAGGGTCATGGTTATATTTCAATCGATTTGCATCGAACTTTTTCAAATTATTTATCTACGCCTTCTTCATATGATATCATATAAATCTTTTGGAGTTTACTGCGAACAGACAGACGGGCGCCTCGGAGGGCTACATACATTGTTTAAGCATCTCGACATTTGCACAGAATCTTGAAGCTTTAGGGGTGTAAGCTACTCGGTCGCCGGTCGAGTGAAGGTCGAGCTGTATAAAATAGAATATAAAACGCGGCCTGCCTCGAGAGCAGTGCGATTTCCGAAGGCGTCGTTTCAGTTGCAGGCCGGTGTCGTCACGGCTCTCGCGAAAAGATTGTACTAGGCTCTGGCAAGGACATTCTGCAGAAATATATCGGAGCTAATCTTCCGAGACGCGTCTTTCAAAAGTCGCACGCCGAGAGCAGCGAGCGTTGACACTTCCGATGGCGAAACGAGAAGCCGACGAGGCTATTTTCAGCCGAGTTCCTAAAGTCGCCGAGAGGATCGGCGAAAAACACTCCGAGAAAAAAGTTGGCGGATTTTCTCTTCCAAAACAACGCAAATTAATTGAAAACTTTTATATTAATAGCCGCACAATTTGTACGAATTTTCAACATAATTAGTCTTTGGGTGTTTATTTATGTACAGGGAGGAGATCGCGTTCGATAAATCCTTTTAAAGGATTCATGCTTGTCGACGGACTTTTGGAAGTTTAACGAGCGCCCGAACGGCTTTCTCGGGAGACGGTCGAAGCTGTGCTTTATCCAATTATCACGTAATCGGTTGACGTCGGCGCTTCATTACCGGGGAAGGCTTAATTAAAAACATCGTCTTTTATTGAAACCAGGGGCAACCCACCGGCGAACCACGAAACTTACCATCGCCTCGTTCAGACACACTGTTTCATCAAACCGTCTTGTGTGACTAGACTCGTCAGGGCCGGGGCCCACTTTCGGACACATTGTATTTCTATAAAGCGAGACGTAATTTATTATTACGACGCAGGGGGGACGAACAAACGCTGCCAAGACATAGCGTGCGACCTGGGAAGCGGCGTCGCCCCACACGTCGGCCGTGAGCAGGATGTCCCAGTCGGGCAGCAGGTAGAACAGCACGCCGTCGGCCGCGCCCTCCAGCGTCAGGCCGCGCACCAGCAGCGCCGTCAGCATCACGTACGGGAACAGCGCCGTGAAGTACACCACCTTGCCGGCCGACTGCACGCCCTGCAACAGCAGCCGAATCGGGGCACGTCACGGACATTTCGACGGAGTATAATCGACGACGCGAGGCCGCGGACGGTGCATCTCTTTTTCTAAGTGTTCGTAGGTAACCGTGTTTAAAGCCCGAGCCGATCGATCGCTCACCTTGATGACGCAGAGGAAGGCCACCACCCAGCAAAAGAACAGGCAGCCCACCAAGTGCCACTGTATGGACCCCCAATTTCCCCAGGACGAGTCGCCCCTGCCCAACACGCGCTCACTGCAATGCAGAGTTGACAACTCTTCAATCCGCTTTTCAAAGAGGATCGCGCAAGGGAAGCGATGCCAGAGTATCGTAAGTCTCGGACAACATCGTGAGCAACGGATGGCCGGCTCCAATGGTACGGCGAAGACGGCGCCGCACGAAAGCGTATCAGCCGCTGAATGTAAATACGCTTATGTAACTTAGCCCACGGCAGATCGCGTGGCAAAATATAATTTTGTTTCTCATGATTAATGAAAATACATCCTGCCCTGGGTCAAAAATCAATCCAGCACAATAGAAAAATCATCAAAGTCTGCAAAGCGGTCGCAGAGTCCATTACATAACATTTATTTGTTAGCCGCCAATGTTGCTGAGAATTGCTGTGCAGCTGCTGAATTAATTTTGTCTTTATATTTCAGTAGGCCGAGAGAAAATCTGTAAGGGGAGCGCTCAATTCTCACGTTCTGTGCCTTCGCTATACTCCTATGAGGCTAATAGTCGATATTTGCATAGGAACGAAATCGTTCCGCGACTGCGAAGGTGCTGCTCCGAATGCGGATTCCGATCGATAATTCGCTATCGGCCTAAATGTCCTGCCATCCGATATTGAAATAATCATTGTGCCGATCGCCTACTTCATTAAGTCCGCGATAACAGCCATTTTGTGGCGAATGTGACACCAGGGATCATATTAATTTCTATATCGACTCAAATAAATGCCAAAAAGGTTTTTGAAATCGACATTTACAACATAAGTATACGGTCCAACCAAACGATGATATAGAAAACTTTACACGGAGAAAACAGCGTACTTTATCTAATTAAAAGCGATCACGGAATAATTTGCGATGTATCATATAGAAATCTGAACTGATGAGTGTTCCCTATCCAGAAATCGCCGAACGTACTCGTATGAGATTTCGCCCAATATATAATAAATATGTCCGTGTGGCTTGCACGGTGCAAGTCATGAGACTCCACTGTCCTATGGTCGGTCTGTTTTGCCACTTATCTCCGAGAGCATTATAGTGTCGTTACCAATAGCCACCAACAGCCACATAAAGGTTACCGAAATTCTAAATTCGAATTCGCGCTGAGAACTGGTCGGAAATACGAGGAGATGTGAAACGTCTACCTTTCTGTGGCGAGAAAACTTCCCAAGGACAAGGCACAGCTAGAAAGGCTCACGGGAGTTTCGCTCGCTCACTCTGGCAAAGCAGAGATCAAAGCATCAGCCACCAGAGCTACCCTCCGCCGATCGTAGGCGGAATTATGGAATGTACGAGGTCGCCTGAGATGTTGTGGGGCGTGAGTGTTAGCAACGGTTACTTGTAGTACTCCTCGGCGGCGAGCACCCTGCGGATGTTGGCGAACCAGTCCACGGCGTCGGAGCCGTTGAGGCAGTGCGTGCCGTCGAGCGGCTGCAGGCCCGACAGGCGGCACACGTCGCCGATGCTGATGCAGCGCCGCAGGAAGTAGGTCAGGTCGGCGGCCGAGCCCGTGTTGTTGATGCGGCACTCCTTGTCGTACGCCCCGCTGTAGCAAACTGAGCACCGGCACCCGTTCAGTCGGTTCGACCCGTACTTCTAATACGAATATAAACAAGAGGAACGGCTCGGGGGTCGAGAGGGAAGGCTGCGAATCATTAGACCGGTTCGAGGTGCGGCTGGATTTGATTTTGAATTTAAAGAATATCGATTTATTTAATTTCGCGCATAAATTCGTGCGATATTTTGCAAATAATCAGGTCCATCGGAGACGGAAGGGACCAGCGCCTCGTTCATGGCCTAGCGGGAGGAGGGGTATTAAATTCATCACTCGTAGAAATGGTACGGCTCATATATGAGTTTTACGAATGAAAGTAAGGATTGTGTTTCATTTCTATGTATGAGGAAAGATAATATCGGGGTTTCAATTTTGTCATTTTATATTTCTCATTTGAATATTAAATAAAAGAGCGCCGCTTTCGTGAATAATGTACATTATTGTGTTTTTATTTCTAACAAAAGAATAAGTAATGAGAACTACGAAACTCTCGCTTCAACTTTAAAGTTCGTCTGATTTCCATAGGAGAAATAAAGCCGCAGCACTCAAAACGAGCCAGATTCAACCAAGACATATTGAGGACATGGGATGACAGAATGGATGTTTTCGAAGAGGTCCGCTTAACGAGCCAGAACAGCGTACAGGCCACGAGATGTGGCGCCTGACGAGGGCGAACTAATGAATGAATATGCACTTACAGTCACTGTTGAATTCGTTCTCACAAGATCCCCAGTCGAGGTTCCCTCCGATGGACACGAACGTGTAAAAGATGGTCCAGGCCACGATCACCATGTAGTATATCGATATCAGGCTGATCACCACCAGGGTGCAGTAGCCCAGGCCGCTGAAGAACGGCGCGATGGAGCTGAACGCCTTGAGCGGCCCCAGCGCCGTGTACTGCCCGATGTACAGCTCCAGGTAAAATATGGGCAACCCGATCAGCACCAGCATCAGGAAGAAAGGTATCAGGAAAGCACCTGAAATGAAGGTGCTCTCGAAGTAACCGACGGCAATAAAATGTAGCTAGACGGGAGATACAAAGTTGTCGGACGCTTTGAGTATTTTAAGAAGTTACCCTTAGTCGTATCCGGTTAATGATAAATAAACGGATGACATTTCTAAGATGCATTCGCTAGAAACAGTCGGGAGCCGGTACCTCCGCCGTTGCGGTAGCACAGGTAGGGGAAGCGCCACACGTTGCCCAGCCCCACGGCGTAGCCCAGGCAGGCCAGGATGAACTCCAGCGGACGGCCCCAGCCCACGCGCGCCGGCGCCTCCTGCTGCTGCTCGCCGCCCTTCGCCTTGGCCTGCGCAGAGCGGCGGGAAATGCTTACCTCGCCAATCTTTAGAGTTCCCATCGCCCCACTTGTGGTAACTTGTGGCAACATACGCAGCGGACAGCAGAAACAGTTCTCCGACTACTAAATGACTACTATAATGCGACGTGTCTCAAAATGTCTTTCGCTACACCTTCAGCGAACAAACAAACAAACACGGTGTACAATAGCAAAGCGAGGTTGAAGACAAAGGTGCTGCATTCAACTAAAACCGAAAGGCTCCAATCAAATGTGTCATCTTACTACCAACGGTATCGGGAATGGGAGCCGCTGGAGCCCGTAATATATGCATTATGCATTCAGAGGAAGATGCAAGCAGCCGATAAAACTGTGGCCACGGAGTTCCAAACTGTTCAATTGGTGCCTTGGAAATTGCCGTACCCTCGGACTGAGTTGGTCATTTACAACCAACAGCACATTTATATCGCGGCGTTTATATTTGTCGACCTCGCCGGCGCAATGGTGCAAGTACTTCACTAGCGGACGTCCTGGATTCGATTCCCGGCGAGGCAAATGAAGAAAATGGCACTTTCTAATTTGTCTACGTGTACTGACAAAGAAAAACTGCGGCTTCCACCTTTCATGGTAACAATTTAAAGTTCAATGATAAATGGTCATTTCTTTAATCTCTGCAATAATGTTTCAATGGATGTTCAACTGTCAATGCTGCCCGTAGGACTGAGGAGAAAGGGCTCGACCCGCATTCATAGCCGATATTTATGTAATTCTAATAATACCTATTAAATGATATGGTTATTTCCTCAAATCAATAACTTGAAACTATAAAAAACTTGTTTAACCACACAGTTCAACGCTAATGAAATTCGAGCATAAGTAAATGTACCATGTGTCAGTTGTCGAACACAAAGCACACACTTGTGCGTTTATTATGATAAAATTCCGCGCGTACGTTACATCTATTATTTCCTAATAATGATTTCCCCTCACTTATCGCCGATTAACATCATCGGCATAACGAAATCAGTACACCTTCGATTATATTCAAGTGATATCCATCAATAAGTCTGCTGACGAAATAATGCGTTACGACATCGATCGTTTACACGGACAGATTAAACTTTGTACCAGATAATTGCCATTCATTGCAAACCAGACCGGCTGCGGTGTGAATTACCCGTGCCGCTTACGCCCTTGTGATTGTAAAATTCCTCTCATCCTGTCTGGGCGCATATGGCGCTCCTTGATTTCCATTCGCTGGCAAAGCACCCGAATTCGATTAGCCATAGTCTAATTTATCTCAAATGGTGTCGGTCACTTTAAGTTATCAAACGGCAAACGGTTTATTAGAAGCGGTTGAGGGGTAAAAGTGCCTCGAGGTGCGGTGCCTCATTTGCCAAGAAGTGAAGTGACAGAGAAGCAATAACTAATATGAACACAATATGAGAACTGGCTTAGCAGAAAGACGTTCCGGAGATGACGCCCGATAAATTCAAAATAAAGATATTAAAAGAGAGCTCATTGAAATATCATATAATAATTTGATCGGTGGTATGACACCAAATCTTCGAAGTGAAATAAACCGGTGATATCATATCGTCGTGCATTGGGAGCAATATGAGGAAATGCGTACTTCTATTCTGTACATTTGACGATACAAACGTACTTCAAAATCTGTTTTAATACATAGAAATTCTGATCTCACTAGTTTTGCCGATTGAGCATCTCTTTTATTCAAAGATACTGCAAATTTTATTTGCATCGATTTATTCGAACGGTCAGTGACTAATTGTATGTCCCGGCGTCTCACCCGCTGGCAACGAAAGGAAGTAATTGTATCGTATTTTGCAAGGCGGACCCCTAATCCGCGCGGTGGGTTCAGTACCGTTACCTCGTTCATAGCGTGATCTCCACCAGCCATTGCAAAAGGCAGACCGCCGAGTCGTTATATTTAAAGCCTTTGTCCCTGCTGAGATACATAAATGCAACAAAACGAAGCACGCCACTGACGAGGACCGACCACCGTATGAACACTAGTCTATATACTGACACTCCGTGCCTTACTGACGACTCGGCTGCCCAAATTGATATCTTTGAGAACGATTATAACGATAAGTTCGAAGAAATCAATACGAGATAATATTGTACGTCAATCGGATAATGAGAATATAACATCGATACAGTGTATCGAATATTGGTCCTCCCAGATCAGCCGACTGCAGCCTGAGACACCACCGTTTCAAAGTTCTACGTGCTGATTTTCGATAGTTTATTTAGCGGAATATCTTCCAGCGCTACTCTATAAGATGATTAAAATGATGATGCAGGTTCACTGCGAGTCTAATTTACATTAGTATAGGTTAGTAAAGTTATTTATGAGCCTATCTAGTAATAATATAGTTACAGCTGAAGACGCTTCATCCGGTAGACGGCGTCAGGTCATGATGGCTCTCCCGCGACCACTCTAAGATTTGATCTCATGTCTCGGAATATCTTTTGTTTCTAACCGATCTTCTACATCCTAGTGCTAGCGAGATATCTAGCCACGATCGAAGACTTCGGACTTCGGTCCATCCTTCGTACCGGTTACGAGTAATTTAGCAAATGCAATTTTCTAAAATGATTCAATCGGTAATTGATTATATATGGCGATATTGAACCCGTAATGTAGGCAGTGGAGCGTTCGCTTTAGGTGAAGTATGTTTTTTTACAAGAATTTTCGTCTAAAAATAAGATATAGATCGTATGCTACAGACTACCCAAATTGGCCAAAGCCAGTTATTCGATATTGCATATGAGCACCTGGATACATAGATATGAGTGATAGAAATTTTTGATTCCTCCTAATTTACAGGCTTTTTCGATAGCTTATCGCGAGGGGAGACTTCGTATCTTAAAACGATAATATATTAATGCGAAGATTTATTTACCTGATATATGTATGATATCGCTCAGATACACTGATATCCGATTTATAAGAAATGCGGCTTAAGTACATCACATTTGGCTATGACTTATATTGTTGATGAATGGCTCAATGCAATAATACAATACAAGTGAGCATGCAACTGGATTAACAACATTTTAATAATCTTATCGTCTATTATGGAAGCGACAATATAAACATAGTGAGGCAAAAAGAACTAAAACAAGGACATTCAATACGATGTAAAGGATATACTGGCGAGAGTCGATTGCCGGTCAATAAGTGAACTCCGTCGTAAAAGGCGATGCGCAAACAGCAGGAACAAAAGAACAAAGCTTGTAGGACAATGAAGGCAGAACGCTTGATCGCGAACGAGAATGCACCTCATCCTACTGCATCGACTGCTAACACTGGCATTGCACGCGCGTGTTGCAGCAATACGCAAGTCCAACAGCAGATTGTTTCTGTTATCCAAAGTTCGCGGGAATACAAGAGTCCTTTTGACATATTTGCTGGTAAACAAAGATTTATTATTATTATTATATACTTGCCCTGGCAGGCCCGAGAATCTGTTCCCTGGGCTTCCTTGCGCAATGAAACGCAGCGCAATAATGTTGCTTTTGGAAGTGCCAGCGAAGTCGTGGCCCTCGCTCGGTCGGCCGACGCCATCTTCAGCGGCAGCCACCAGACGACAACATCCTCCTCAGTTACAAGAAAATCTCGTTCCAGGCATCTGTGAAATATGAATAGAAGCCCAAATTATTTACGACGAGGGCAAATATTTGACGACGCTGAACTTATCCGATCAAAATCACTTTAAAATGTCATAATTGAGTCAAGCAAAAAATATGAAGGGAATAGAAGTTAAATCTGAGGGGAAGCAAGTTAAATGAGTTCAGAAGCCAGGTTTTATCTCCAGAACTCGTGCACTGCTCCGAGATGTACGAAAAATGTGCGCCTCTCATTTGCTAACCGGCGGAACAGTTCTTATCCTCGGGCCGCCTTTCGCCTCGACTCACGGAACTTACATCACTGCTGTAGCGCGCACTTTTAAACAATTGATTTAATGTTTTGTTCATCCTAATCTTAAAAGTGATAATTACCAATACTTCAACTATTCAGGTTGACCTTCTGTTAAAGCGTGTTCTTTTCGTTATAAACCATAATTATTTCTGATTATTTACTTCCACCTGCCTATTTAGGCGTATAATTTACATTTTATCTGTTAAAAGAGATATTGAATGTACAAAAACGAATCGTCCTATGTTTTAAACTATTCCAGTCATTAGTCTATAAAAAGTATCGACAAATAAAATTAATAGTTTAATTATTGCTCGAATCAATTTCAAAGAATTCGTCACATACTTAATAAGATAAAATAATTACCGTTTCTGAATGATTGTACGAGTAGAGGTCTTTGACAAATGCGCAAAATTTGGAAAATGTCGCATTACATTTTGAAGTTTACGAAAATTCCCCAATACACACGTACAGACAGCTAATGTAAACTTATTAAAGAGGAGGAAATTAAGTTATATCCTACCTCGCAAGCGGGCTGCCGATGTAAAGTGAAATTATGTTAATAAAAATCAAGTAACGTTAATGCCGCATCCGTGTTTTATTATTGAATGTGTCCCGACAATGGATCTAGGGGGATCGGCTCAAACTTTAATTAAAGATGCAACTGGAGGAAAGGAATTCTGGTTTTAATTCACCAATAGTTTAAAACAATAGAATATACCATCGATGTCAGTGAACAGTCTTCGGAAAATGTCGTTCGTTCATAATGAAGGTCCGTGAACTAAGAAAAATACTGAAGAGCAAACTCCAAGTGGTTACATCGCCTGTACAATTATGGACACTGTCGGTCCTTCCACGTCTGAAGGTGAGAAGGTGAGGAAGACTCGCGAAGGAAGCGTCTGTGCCGCCAGCCACGTCGGAGCGATCGAGCCGGAAATCCCTTTTGGCCATAAATCTCGCCGTTCGCCGATAACAATCCGCCCGAAGAAAACTTTACCTCGTAAAAGTATCCGGTGATTCCGCACGACTTTAAACGTCCAATGCATACGTTGTAGTCGTTCGACCTTATTTCCCCATTTCTAAAACCCGGTATCTTATTACATAACAAACCACCCGCTTTTCTTTTTGTTATCTCTCTCGTGTCATAATATTTTTAGCTCTGTCGTTTTGATGAACTTTTAGTCTAGTGATAGATAAGACTTAGGCTTGAATGGCCAGGTAGTTTTCTTTTATATACGAAACGTGTTATTTTCGCCTCTCTCTTGTATTCAGCCAAAGAAATAGTCTTCCGGCGCCGTCGCTGCCGGTGAAAGCCTGCAAATTAAATTATAACATGGAGTCGTTTAAGTAATTCCAACACAATCTTTCCGCGCTGAATTCGCCCTAAAGTATTTTGCTCCGTTCCTCGTCCGCGATGTTTTTACACAGAATCCAATGAATATTAATTTATTCTTATCCGTCGCGTATCTTCGCCCAGGGCCCGGAATAAGCAGTTTTACAAGTAAAGACGGGTACACTTTCACCACAAAAAGAAATATATTATGCATTAACGATCCTTGTAAAAATAATTAGAATTTCGCACTTTTCACAGGATTCACTGACACCGCTGACGTAAATTGCCTTTGCAGACGTTAATATGGATCGAAGCATCTCGGGCTTAAGAAATTGAATATAGTGTCAAGCTTCACGAAGCCAATACTGTGTGCCCCGAATGAGTTTGGAATACTCCAATAATGAAGTACCGCATCTTGCGAGCCAAGGGAAGCCGGCTGCCGAGATTATTTATAATTTATTTAAAATTATATAAGTAACCATTTCCCCATTTTCCCGCCGAAGAAGGAGCGGAGGAGAAGACCTAGGAGTAATATATTAGTAGAAGTTCAAAAATAGGTTACGCTGGTGTCAAAAAAACGAAGATATGATAAGAATAGACATACTAGCCTTCTACCCAAATCAGAGAAACTTTCCTAAATTTTGGAAAGAAAGGAAAAAAGTTAATTTTAAGTTACAACTGCCCATATCGGTCAATGGGTTGCAAGATCATAAACAGATAGCCAATATGTTTAGTAGTAGATTCAGAGTATCGCCGAGACAAATAGAATCTAAATTATCAGGTAAAAATAACAGTCTTTCTGGTACCTTAAAATATGCATTAATTCAATTTACCCCTTCCCAGGTTACGAAAATTGTTAAAGAGATGAAAAGAGTTAAAACACCAGGTCATGATGAGCTTAGTCTTGAACATATGCTGTACGGAGGTGAGATATTACATGTTAAGTTATGTAGTTTGTACAATTTATGTATATATGTTATTCTTATCTCCCACTAGATATGATGAAGACGGTTGTTGTTCCAATAGCTAAAAATGAAACATGTGATTTGGGTTCTTCGGACAACTACAGTCCATTTTCCTTAAGTACCATTACAGGTAAAATTTTGGAGCGTTTGATGCAACCCGAACTGCTGAAGAACGTGTCTATTGATGACGCACAGTTTGGTTTCCGTCCTGGACTCTCAACGGATTCTGCTATCATTGCTTTGAAACACGCGGTTCAATATTACACAAGTCGTCAAACATCAGTGTATGCGTGTTTCCTAGACCTGAGTAAAGCATTTGACCTCGTGAATTATGAAATTTTGTGGTCGAAATTGTATCGATCTCAGGTCCCCAATGAGTTGGTAGGTCTGTTGAGATACCTGTACGGTAATCAAATATATAATGTGAAATGGGGCAACGCGACGTCTAATTGCTATAAATTAGAATGCGGCATACGTCAGGGAGGTATTACCTCTCCAGATCTCTTTAATATCTATGTCAACGATTTGTTCGAGGAGCTACAAAAGTCGGATGTCATATTGGCAACACATGCTTTAATAGTTTAGGCTATGCTGATGACATGGTAGTACTCAGCCCCTCCATCAAAGGGCTGAGAAAACCAATTTCAGTCTGTGAAAGTTATGTTATTACTCATGGACTGAAATATAATGTAAATAAATCAGAAATGATGGTATTTCGGACAGGTAAGGGACCGGAGAACCCTCTCCGGTCCCTTACCCTTACCTTATGGTACCCACCATACGTAATTTTAAATAACACAGCAGTTCGGATTGTAACCAAATTCAAATACCTAGGCCATATAGTTACTGAATGCTTACAGGATGATTGCGATATTGAAAGGGAAACGAGAGCACTATCGGTCCGGCGTAATATGCTAGCGCGAAGATTCGGTAAATGTAGCAAGGCCGGCAAAAAACACTATTCACCGCGTAGTGCCAGTGTTTTTATACCTGTCAACTTTGGACAATTTTTCTCAGCAAATCCTACACAGCAATACGCGTGCAGTATAACGACGCTTTTCGCATCTTGATGGGTTTGCCCAGATATTGCAGCGCGTCTGGCATGTTTGCTGAATCGGGAGTGCCCAAATTCTATGCTGTTATGAGGGCACGCATTGCCTCTTTTTGGGGGACAATGAGGGCATCGCATAACAGCATACTTAAAACTATTTGTGTGGGGATGCCTAGCCTTATTCACATATTGGCTGTCTGTTCATCTGACGAGCAACAGAAATCGATGCCTAGGGACAAGTTTCAGCTAGTATATAAGACGTCTTTATATTCATAGTATTTTCACATTTGTAATATTAATCGATAGAGGTGATTTTGATTTTGATTTGATTTTATTTGATTTAATTAAATAACGGCCAGGTCAAGAGTACTCTAAACCGACGAACTTGTATGAAAGATTTAATGAGATTGAAAGAAGCGAGGGAGATATGCAAGGACCGTGGCAAGTGGAAGGACGTTCGTTGTCTCTGCCTGCCCCTATGGGAATGAGGCGTGATGCTATGTACGTATGTATGTAATTTAATTTAAGTTAATTTAATTGTATTTAATGCAGTTTAATTTCATTTATTTTCTGTATTACTATATTCTATTTGTCACTAACATAGTTATAAGTTATTTGCGTACTAACAATATGGGCCAAATGTTGCCTTGAATAAAAACTTATTATTCGAGCTTATCGTTCCTTTCCACGAGCAGCGCCGTAACGCGCTGCCTTACAAACCCTTTGAAAGGTCTCAAATGAAGTTCCGGGTTCGATGCACCGAAGCGCTATATTAATCAGGTGCACCCGTCGATGCTCGAGATTCAATTTCTTACACATATTTCATTTTACCTTACGACTAAAGTCATAATACATATTATAGATTATTTTTCAACTAAGATTGCAAGAAGAGGATGTTAGAGAAGAATATCTGAAAAATTTGAGTGGGCGATTCAAGAGTGAAGACGAAGGAAATGAGATTGAAAGTTTATGGAATAAATTTAAAGATGGAGTGGTTGGTGCTGCTATTGATGTATGTGGCGTGTCTAAAAGGAGGAAAGGTAAGAAAGAGAAGAATTTGTGGATGGACAAAAATGTTCAAGCAGCTGTGTGTGAAAAGAAGAAAGCTTGGTCCGATTGGTTGGCTACAAAAGCGAACCAACGAATGCAAAAGGCAACGAATGATGACGTAAAAAAGGCAAGAATGGAATACAAAAGGGTGAAAGTAATCGTGAAAGAAGCTGTAAGAAAGAAAAAAGAAGAATACAGTGATATGTATGATAGGAGACTTTCTGATGATTTTCAGTCAAACAAAAAGTTTTTCTGGAAATCAATACAATTTGCCCGAGGGAGATCTACTTCCTCGGAGCTTTGTAAAATCAGAAGTTTAGATGGAAGTTTAATAAAAGGAGAAGAATGGATATTGAAGAGATGGAAGGATCATTTTGAAAGTTTGTTTGAAAGAAATGAAGCAGAGGTAAATATGGCCTCTGCGGATAGCAATGAATGTAAGACAAGTGATAGCGAGATTAGTATGGATGACATCATGAAAGCGATAAAAGGTATGAAATCAGGTAAGGCTGCTGGGTATGACAGAGTGTCAGTCGAGATGCTGAAGGCTGGCCGCGGGATTGTGGTAGCTCAGCTGTACTGCCTTTTCAATATATGCTGGGAGAAAGGTCAAGTCCCAAGAGATTGGAGCAAGGCCGTAATTGTCCCTCTATATAAAGGAAAAGGGTCACAGCAGGAGTGCAAAAATTACCGCGGTATCAGCCTTCTTAGTGTCGTCGGCAAATTGTATGCAAAGATATTAATTGAAAGGGTGATTAATGAAACTGATGGGAAAATATGGGACGTGCAAGCGGGATTTAGAAGAGGAATGGGATGTACGGATCAGGTCTTTTCTTTACGGTGCATAACTGAAAAATGTTTGGCTAAACACCAAAAAGTTTATTGCGCGTTCGTAGATTTAGAAAAGGCCTATGATCGAGTGGTGAGGAATGAGCTGTGGTCAACGTTATCTACGTATGGGGTGAGCGGTTGTCTGATCCAAGCATTGAAGTCTCTCTATGAGGGTTCTAGTGCCTGTGTCAGAATAAACGGAGCGTACACGGAGTGGTTTCCTGTCGAAAGAGGTGTTCGACAGGGATGTGTTGCGTCACCATGGCTGTTCAACCTTTTCATGGATAAATGTTTGACAGATTTAAAAGAATGTATGTATGGGTTAAGAATGAATGAATTACTCATCAAATGTTTACTCTACGCTGATGATCAAGTAATACTTGCGTCATCCGCTAACGAGCTTCAGGAGATGCTAAATATTATGAATGAAGCTTTGAAAGGGAAAGGAATGAAAGTGAATGTAAACAAAACGAAAGTTATGCTTTTTGAACGAGATGAATCTATGATGAATGGCAATATTTTGATAGATGGGGAACAAGTGGAAGAGGTGAAAGAATTTGTATACTTGGGATCTAAATTTACAAAAGATGGAACATGTGAAAGTGATATCGAAAGGAGAGTGAATGCAGGGAATATGGTAAATGGTGCTCTGCATGCTTTTATGAATAGCCAGATGGTGTCTCAAAGGGCTAGACTGGCAGTGCATGCTGGAGTGTTGGTGCCAACACTTATGTATGGTAGTGAAAGTTGGGTATGGCAGAAGAATCACAAAAGTAAAATAAATGCGGTAGAGATGAGAGCGTTGAGAAGCATGAGTGGATTAAAACTGAGTGACAGAGTGAGAAATAGTGTGATAAGAGAACGTTGTGGTATAAAAGAAGACGTAGTGACTAAAATTGAAAAAGGTATGCTTAGATGGTTTGGGCATGTAGAGAGAATGAATGAAAGGAGACTGACAAAAAGGATTTATGAGTCAAGAGTGAATGCGAAAGTTGGAAGGGGAAGGTCAAGTTTTGTTATTCGCACAACATGTAAAATAGGATGATCATTTACAATCGCAAATTAAAAAAGAATTAGAGCTGGCTTGCAACGCCGCCTCACAGGCAGAAGGAGCAATAACCTAGAATAGCTCCCGCGACATGCAGGTATCCTCACGGCGTTTCGGCGTCCGAGGCTGCTGGTCCTCGCACTCGCCGCACTCTCTGTGGACGGTGAACACACACGGGCGGAGTCGCGCTCCACCGCGAAGGAACACGCTCGCGCAATAATAATCCCAATAAGAAGGACCGCAAGGAAGTAATCCCGAGAAATTTGCGATAAAACCAACATTAATTTGGTCTAATTTAAATGGGATTAGTTATCTCGGCAAAGTTGGTCGGTTGATATCGCGGCCGATTTCGAATTATACGTTCGTTCAATTTCAAAGATGACATCTTATCGAGTTAAAACTTATAAAAGCTCTCAGATGTTTGAAATTGATTAAATTTTATCTGCGAGAACATTTTTACTTTCGTCTGTCGCGGTGGAGTTCGCCGGGGCGACGTTGTATTCGTTTTCATATGCAATGGCGAGTGAGCGCACCTTTCGGCGGCCGCGAACGACTTCTCATATATCGCTCGTGACTCCGCCTCATTTGGACATCCGCATCTCTCTCTCTCTCTCTCGATAATGATCTCACGCTACGCATACATTTTACTAAGACTGTACTCCTCCGTACATGCGTACTGACGAACGCGCGTTCGTCTGTCTGTTTGCCGAGCATTGTGATCGAACGAGGCAGACTGCACGTTTTCGGTGGTTTGGCGAGAACAAACTACTGTTGGGAATCCGTATTGAGTCGAATGAATGATACTATCGCCGTAGAATTTGGCAAAGTGCACTCCTTTGCGCTTGCGAAGATCGTCAGGGCGCCGGTGGAACTGCAGGGCGTGTTTTCGACGTGCTCGCTGCTACTTTAAACTATTTTAAAGTAACGATGATGAATTAGAGTTTAAGCTCCGTGGTGGTTCTCGCCGAGCCGTTCGACCCACTCGAAGCCGCTCCTCGGCCGGCGCGCTGTTCGGAAGCTTCTCGGTTATTGCTGCGACGAACTGTAGCGTCAGAGCGTTACCGTTAACGACAGTGTTGTTTTTTAATGCAACATGTCTGTGTGTTTTAAATAAAATTTGATGAAATTGTTACAACCAAAGAAATAGGCTTGCTGCCTTCGAAGCACGGTTGAATTGTCTTTTTGTATAAAAGCGCCTGGTCGATGGCACTGTATACTCATGTGTACATACGACGTGATGTGACATGGGACGATCGAGGCTCGTCGTGTCGCCGCCGGATGATCATTCGATAAGCTAAACATTGGTCGTGTGAACAGTCGACGCCGGGCGCTGGGCGGAGCCAGGAGCTGGCGGTGGCCGCGAAAGTCGTACTCGGCGTACTCCTTAACTAGAAACTAAACACTGCTGCGGATTCCCTAATTTGAGCAGTCATCCACGGAAGTTTGATCAAATTCGAGGCGATCTGTGAATTGTTTTGCCTACGTCTTGGTAAAATTAACCTCTCGATTTGCCGGTCAAATCATTACCAACAGACTTGGCGTCTCGAAAGAGTTTATACCGGCTTAGATGAAGAATGTTTTGAAACTTTCTATTCCATCTCCTCTTATGTATCCGGTCCACCTATTGTCGCCTGTCGCGTTACAGCCGGCCGCGAAGTGCCGGTAAAGTGAAAGGCGTAACAGCCAAAGCCAATATGGCGGCGCTCGTGGCTCCCACCGATTACTTTACGGCGAGGTTACACCAGATTGCGCAATTCTTTTTTTTTATCTTGATTTCGTTGCTTAACGACGATGATCTGTTTACAAATAACAAATTTTGTATCTTGCTGTTAATTTGACATACAAATGACACGGTATTCGCTCGATGTCGTTCTGGTTCAGCGACTGAGTCCGTTGTGGGTCGGTATCGGAGCGGAGCGCCAAGGAAACCTCTTAATTACCTCTTGATTACCATCGTCGTCTGTAAGTCGACTACAGTACGGCAATGAAACTTTTACAATCATTAAACAGTGTTTAAGAAGCGTATTGCAATAATAAGTTATTTGATTCGTTAGGTGAATCTCGTGACCGCCACAGACGCACACACGCCGAAGCAGCGCATGCGAACCTTCAAACACTGATCTCCGTTTTAAACACAAAAAATGTATATAAATCTTTAATTCAAGCAACTTTCTTTGTAAAAATGTCGGGAAGTACGTCATACAGTCATATCGGACTATCATTTCGTAGCTGTCTCTGTAGAATTCATCGAAACCGCGAGTACATTGCACGAGAAAGTCTGTCAAAAAAGAGAACGGGCAAAGCTAAGCACATCCCATTATGCAAATGAGGACGTCTCTTATTTCTGGCCGTTAGCTGCGACGAAAAAAGATTATATGTAATTTGCCAACAGGCTCTTTTCCAATTTGTCGAGATCAGAGCCGACGCTAACGACGCGCGAGGCACATTGCGAGTCGCGGAGAGCCTTCGACTAAACGGAACAGTTGGCAATCGATATAGATATCCGTTTAGAGTTACGTTCCTCCTTCCCGAGGATGCGCGACACGTTTTCCACAAGTAGCCAAGTCCCCTTCTTCCCAGAACAGAGAGGGGTTCGAAGCGAAACTTCTTACGGTACGTGTGTATGCGTGAAGACACATTCGGTCGTCTGTTGGGCCGATACTGTGCTCTAAAACAATAACCGGAGCGGCAAGGCGTTCTGCGACCAGTGCGCCCAGGGAGGAAACCCTGGCCCCGTCGAGCGGCGAGCCATCGGCAGATCCGATCGATTCGTTTTTGTAAGAATATACAGGGACAGGTCCGACTCGTTAAGTGTCACGCTTCACGTCATCCCGAGGAGGTTTGACATCAAAGGTGACTTCTATCTCGTCACTTCAAAGCTATAAAGTATTCCGAGATACTCGGAAAAAGTAAAACACTTTCTTGGTAAGTATATTTCTAATTTCGAAGTATAAGCGCCACTTCAATAGTTTTTTGATTATAATCAAATTTGTAACATGGCCGCTACTACCCGACCCTGTTATCGTCTTTTAGCGAATGACACATCAGATATAGACGAGATGTTTACATAATAAAGCGTTTGAAAAAGCTTCCGTAAAGTTCGAATGCGGAAATGACTTCTGCTTTTGTGCGCGTTTGAAAAAGTTCTCATAACGCATAATTACGTCGCGAAATTTGTTGGAGGGCCTCTTTTGATATCGCTGGGCGACTTCATTACTGTTCACGCGTATCGTATACATCGCTACACAAAGTAGTATTACATCTCATCAATCTAGACGGGTAACTACATTGTACTACATTATTCATGTATACCCAGGAGCTATACTTGTATCCTTGGCGAAATCTGATGTTATAGAAGTGTATTTAAAGTATAGTGGAATTTGAACTGGCCGAAAACTCGCGATTGTGAAATGCGCAAAGGTAAATGGCATAACATAGCGGGAGACGTTCGTTCCAGTGCAAGTGAAACTGCGGTTGAAGAACAGTTGCTACATTTCGACGCACATCCTTTGCACAGGAACCCCTCGCCATGAAGCTAAATATGTGGTTCGACGGAGAGCTATATGCGACCGCCGCTCCGCGAGATGCTTATCAGCTAATGAATCCGCCGATCGGTCGCTCTTCTATCCCCCATTGTGCCACGAATTACATTTTGCTTCGAGAAACCTCTAGCGACGGCGGAATCGACCTCTCCTCAAATATCGATACTCGACTTTTGTCGAAGCTTCATTCGTTTACCGAAAGTTGTAACAATATAAGATTTCGGTACCTCCGTTGACTATTATCACGAGATTATAAATTCCGCTACGCCATTAACCATCGTCCTACTTTGAGCTATTCTCTCCGACCACAAAATACACGAACGCGTCAGTGGTCACGTGCAGCGCCATGGCTACCAACTGTCGGCCGCGCTGGCCACGACAGGCCGCCTCACCGCCAGGTTAGCCAACTGGACATAGACACCTTAATGAGCTGTTACCAAAGTATCGAACAAGTTATTTTGTGAGTAATCCGAAATACAATTGAGTAATCGACACGGTAACAAATATTCTCTGTTGCTCTCGATTAGTGACTAGCTTTATTAATGTCAAAATAATACTGTACATCTATTTAAGAGGAACTTGAATTAAAAAAAGTATAGATGAAAATGAAAAATGTGTCGTATGAAAGATATGTGAGAAATCACGGCGATTCAAAATAATAATGTCGCAGTGCTCGAAGCGGCCCATCTCTCGGCAGCGATGGAAGCTCGTCGAGAGCTCGTACTTCCAGACAATGATAAGAGAAATAAATGATATTTCGCAATGATGATAGCGCGGCTCCCTCGGGCCGCCGTCCAATTTAATACTGATTTGAAGTATTGGCTGAATGCTCTGGCTTTATGTGAGAGCTTTAATATGTTATTAAATAAAGGATCGATATAAGCGCCTCTGGAAAACCGCTCACTCGGTATTTTGCAGCTAAACTGGCCCACGCCACGTTATGGTCAAAATAGAAGTTTCTTTTTCACAATTCTTTTAACTGTAGCATCCCTATTGGAGTAGGCCCGATAAAATCTGTGCAAGGTGGACCATAACAACAGCCGAGCCTCTAGAGTAGAGTATAGTGGGGACTCTACTCTAGCGCCAAAATGGTTTTGCAGCCCTGCAAGCAATCAAGCTGCGAATATGAAATGCTGTTCAATTGCTGGATTCGTGCTTCGTAGCTCGTTGGAGAAGCTGCACTTTCTTTTGGTGCTCGTTCGAATAACTTCGTATCCAGCCTCGCATGCTGCGACAGGTGCGATCACTTAGCATCAATAAAAGTTACGATCAAACGATAGCTGGCCAATAATAACAAGAGAGTAGCAGCAGATTTTTGTGATCTTTTCCAAAACTAACGGATTAATTGATATGTTTCCATTCATTTAACGTTTGTAGGTAGCACTGTGAAAGCAATGTTTTTGTATCTTCGCATAAACACTTAACTTATGTAAATGTCAGTTCTGTCTAGAGGAGAAATATAAAATTTTATAAAAATATTATGAACATGAGAGTTGACGCGACAGTCGCCTGTGACGGTTCTGAATTCGTACATAATTTACTGAGGCATTAAGAAAAGCGAAATGTTTTCCCTTCTGCTTCTCTCTTTATTATTAGACGCTTATGGGCTAAAAGAATATTCACTCCCGCCACTTTGCGCCTCAAAATGTCCGTATGAAACATTCGTCTCCGGTGGATACATTTCAGTTTTATGAATACTATCTCTACATTACCTTTACTATCCCATTTTATCTCCCTTTAAGAAACAAGTGGAATATTTTATTCATTAATAATAAACAATAATTCCGCCAAGTTTCAAGAGATTCGAACGACACAATCGAAGGTCTCATAGAAACGTCACCCTTTCCTTCGCCACACTCGTTATAAGTTTGAGAGAAAAATACAGATTCCAGGTTTCTTCTGTCTGTATAAAACTTGCTCATAATCGATAAATGTTAGGAATGAGCATGCAGTAGATATACTACTTCGAAATGGAGTATGGACGTATTATTTCTGGTACTGCCCTTTTCTTCATTTCAATAAAACGTGCCGCCCCTCAGTTCGGCAATTCAAACCCGAGGCACCCGCAGAGGCCCGGCTCGGAACTTTCCGAATGTCGCCGCAGGTATTGGCCAAAAATGATTACCATAAGCCGATGCGTATTGAACAAAAGTTTGCCAAACCTAATTTTCCTTCGGGAACTTCTGCGGAATCAGTGCGGTAAATCTCGTCAAATGTTAGGCGGACTTCGGGATCGTAGAACCCTCCTTATTGAATTATGACCGAATTCGGACCGTAATCAATTTCCTATCGCATTTTGATGTTTGCGATTGTTGCTCTTCGAAGGCTGTGTCAGTACTGGTACGTTATTGAGTACGACTACCTGGTAAGCGACGTGTCCTCACATATGCACAAAGCTATTATTCCAGCGACACCCTTAATCGCTCGCAATACGAGTATTACGTCGATCCTTACTTGCGAAAAAAATGATTTGACGGCAAGGTAACGTTTCCGTACCGTTCAATTATTCAATGTGAGGCAACAATTAAAAGTTATCTTACCACGGATACTTGTAAGCCCTTAGGTTAAGTGTACGCGAGTGTTATAATCGCTTATTCGAATATTATATCATTTTCAACACGACTTTTCAATTTAAATTCATAACGCCATTAGATGAATGAATATGATTTATTTGCGTGCGGTTTGCGAACTATTAATTACGCAATCGTGTGTCGCAATTTATTATACATCGTCAAATAAATTATTCATGGAAATTCTGATTAATTATTGTACGATATCGAGATCCTCGAAACCTGCCAGGTCTATGCATACCTAATAATTGTGACGTGCCCGCTTCTGCCTACGACTTCGTCCGCGTCGACTTCAGAGCTGGATCCGGGCAGAAATAGCCACGTTACACCGACGGCAGCGGCTGTAGCGATGATGATGCGGTTATTACGGATAAACTTTAAAGAATACGTTTGAGCAGGTTTGGCGTGAAATGGGCATACACACATCGTTTGTACACCTAATGCCTCTGTGACCTCATATACTTGTTTTGATGTATAGATATATCGATGAATATTTTATGAGCTGGATAAATATTTGACTAGTCATTTCTTTGTGGACCCAATTCTGAATTGTAAGGAGAAGCCAGTCGCTTAAACGCGGATTACAATATAGCTTAAACGCAGATCAATGCTTTGTTTTACGAATATTATACAATATCATAATGGCGGGCTCCATTCTAATTTATCGTCATTTATATTCATGCAGAGCTCCGCGTGTTTGGTTTTGTTAATGCAACGAAAACTATCTGATTGTTTGTTAACACTTGTGCAATTTAAGTAAATTACTTTTGTGAGTCTCGATTTTAACTACCTTAAAAGGACTCGCGAAGAATAAACTGTTGTCTTAGAGTCGCTCACTAATTTGTAGGTTAAGTATTCCCTTAATCATTTTCTTAATGTTAGAATCATAAATTTTATTTATTGTATCTACCTTCACTTCTATAAGCAGCTCTTAGACTATAGAAGTGAGCGTTCATTGTTTCTCGAGACATTCCGGCGCGAGTGGTCGAACGGAGCGGAGCTCCATACTATTGGTATTATTGTGTGTTTCAATGAAATGTAATAAAGTGTTCATTAAAAGCAAACCAGTTATCATTTATCGTTGCTATGGTAATTATTTACGACAATGATTAAGAGATTGACGTCAGCATTGCTGACTTCATTGTGTTGAATAATCAATCAATAAACCGACAGCAAATTCCGTCAAATACTATTTTCATTACATTACACACTTTAAATGACTTTTAACACGATATTAACGTTGATACAAACGAAAAACTAGGCGAATAGTCTTTTCATTCTCCAGTGCTATATTTCTTATACCAAACGCCTCACCCAAAAAATAATAAGTCCACCAGTCACAGTCGTCGTAAAAATGACAACTAAAGAAGTGTTTATTAAATTTGAGAGTTTCCGGAATAGCGTTAATCCGGATGTAGTGCATGTACACGTTTCCTCGATATAATTACAAAGATCTCAACATAATAAACACAAATAGCAATCTACAAATAAAATAATAATGATCGCTAACAATTGTAAAACACACTGAACGCCTTATATCATGTGCCTCGCCATTTCAATTTGACATTTCTGACTGAAAAACTTTTCCAAAATTTAATAAGACTCGAAATATATTGAGAGACAATGTTTAATGCGATATTACAGTTTGATGTGATTTTTTAAAATACATATGCTGAGAATCTTGAAAGAAAAATGAACGCCGGCTTCTATTGACGAGTTCCGACAATATTGAGATTGACCATAATGTTAATACATTCGGCAGTGGGAATGTGACAACGATTCTATACGAATTTACAATGAGACATTACAAGGAAAAAAACGGAAAACAACGACAGGCTTCTTGAAATTCACAAAATTTTAAATCTGGATTTGTCTGCCCGAACAATATATTATATATTACAATTACCTGAAGTATAAACAATGTTAGGTCCTCTTTATTGTCTGATGATGTTAATCCATAACAATTGAAGCTTGAACTGCTGAATTTCCTTTCAGTTTCTTCTCGGCTGAATCGACTCTGTTGACAGATTCAAGAGGACGTATTGAGTCCACTTGCCAAAGAATAAGATAACACCAAAGTATTTATTTATGTATATGAATCAATTGTGGCATTCTTGCGATGTATTTTACGCCTTATGTACTTAATATAAATACTATATTATTCTTAGGACCCGCTCCATCGTGATGAGAAATGATCCAGCCAATCTGACGGCTTCGCTCGTGCAACAGTGCAAGTACTCGCTTCCTTGGCGAAGATTCAGAGTTCGATGACCGGCAGAGAGACCGGTGAGAGGCTTCGGCTGAAGGTATACGACCGGTTCGATCGGCAAATATGTGGAATCTTTAAGAGTAATGGCTCGACTAACCCTTTAGCTGTTGACGCACTACTTACTATCTTGGACTGTATCCTCCTTTGTCGACAGGCGTGATTACAGTCGAGAAGAGAACTCAGGAATGAGAAAGTTCTTCTGGCGTAACAGAGGAGCGGGCGGGTCACCGGCGCCGCGGCCACCGAGTCGTCTGAGGTGATAATAACAAAGGGTACCGGAGGCCGGAGGAGGCAAGGGGAGGGTAAATGAGAAACGGCGATGCAGTAAATTGCGATGTCAATCAGCTCTCAGCCGAGTCACTGCGAGCGTGTAATCAATCTTCATGAGGCGGCTTAGCTTTAAGAAAAATAAATTGCTGCGCGCCTCGAACCCGGGCCGGCGGCCGATTCGCACATGTGCACACACACACATTCTAATTCGACAATTATTTATTCGAGCGAGCCTCCAGCACCTTTGACGTAAAAAGGTGCCTCCCCGGCCCCAAAAAGAACCCGCAACAAACCCAGTCGCGTGTCATTTTTTCCCATCATCATTATAATATAATTGTTAATTTATTTTTATCGTAGAAGTATTCCTCCAAATTCTAGTACGAGTTCTCAATTTGCTTTAAAAAATTATTAAGTGACTTCTTTAGAACGTCTTCTGACAGTTCGTTATGCAAATGTAAACGGTTCCTCTTCATGGGATTGTTAATGCTATGTGGAAATTTCTTTGTTGTTGTGTACATCGAACTTCCAGTGAGGCGGTAAAATGAGCCCAATCGCCTTCGGGCTTGAGGTGAACAAATCGTTTTCTCATCTCGCGCAGGATTTTTAAAGTACGCCAAAAGCAAAAGGCTAATTAATCACGAGAGAACTCGGCACAAGTGAATGAAATTTCAAAAACGAATTCTTCGACCACCCCGACCTATGATTATCTATGATGAGATTTATTTTGACGATAAGATGATTACAACGGAAACGGGAAAACACTTGCTAAACGTGATATACAACACTTCTTATCTCGAAGTTCCCATGGAAACGAAATACTTTGGACGTGAAAGCAATACAAGACTGAGCTGTGGCAGAGCGTGCTCGTATTCAGCCATTTTGTAATAAAACAAAAGCTATAATTTTGTTGTAATAGACCATAATAAATATTGATATCGCTGCGATCGCCAGAACGATTATAGCGAGTTTGTATTCCGTGATCCAGTGACGCTCCGCCAGCTCATCTAACTACCACCATTCATCTTTCAATACCTTCTACCTCCCTTCCACTCCGTGACTGTAATTAGTAAAAATAATGAAATCGCACCTTGCCCTTTCCAAGTTTCTATAAAGAATAAGTGTTTTAGTATTCAACTTCGTCGCAATGAATCAGAATTGTCGTGGATGAGTCCGAGATGCCGCAAACGGCGGCTTCGAGGGCCGACGAGAAACGCGAACTGCGTAGATCTTTATGCAAAAAAATGCAAACTTACTATTAGAGCGGGGAGCGACGAGCAACAAGCAACAACCCAAAGCACTGCGGAAACATTGGCTCCCTATTTGTGCTATACCGACTGAATTAAACGGAGAGTTCTCAGGAATTTTTTTGCTTGATACTGCCAACAGTATTTCGTAAACCTTCGAGTCAGTGGGAAAACAAGTTTCATTAGAAAAACACAATGCTTGGTACTGCTCAGTCGTCCGTCCAGCCGGACCACCTCTCCGCGGATATTCAAAATATGGAAGCTGTAGGGTAGGAATTCAGGATCAGATGAATCCCTCTGGATTCAGTGGACTGTATGTGATTCTGGTGCTTCGATTTTGCGGGTTCGGATGTTCTGTCGTCAGTTCTTGAGAGTTCGGATCTTCGTTGCTTGGGTCTTCAGGGTTCGGTGGTTCAATGCGTTGGTCGTCGGTGTGCAGTGGTTCGGTTCGCAGTGTTCTGAGTTCTTGATGTTGACGAGTCGCGCTTAGTAGAGGATCTATTCCTTAGGAGAGGCCTTTTACACAACTCTCCTACTCCGCACGTACATACGTCGAAACGAGCAGGAGAGAGGGCGCGAGTGATGAGGTGGGAGAGGGGGAAGGGTTGCCGGCGGTTGACCAATCAGAATTAGTCGCCGCCGGCGCTGCGCTAGGCTCAGGCATCTTGGGAATTGAAAAAATATTTAGTAAGCGTATAACGTCCCACGGGAGTGGTTTGCTGTTGTGATATAAAATAGCTAGATTTATATATAATTCAGTACAAACCAATTCCATATATATAATAACACTAAATGAATGTCACTTTCTTTACATATTACGAGGTCGTAGTCAAATGTACAGTACGGTACATCTTTGTCTATGAATTTTGGAGTTTATTCTCGGCTAGATCATCTATTTGGGCAGAATTATGTAGTTTTGGCGACATTTAAAAAATTGTCGCGTTGCACGCCGACAGGAATATGAAACGAGTGAAGTAAAGAAAAACAAGATTCTGGCCCTGAAACATCAGCTCGACCACGCCCTATGTAGCTTTATCGAAAAATCGAAGAAAAACCTTTTCGGTATTCAAGCAAAAGTAGGATTTTGAATATATTGCTAAACAACAGACCATTAAATTAAATATCAAGTAGAAAATTGTGTTGTAGGGTTCATATAATCAGATGCAACCCAAAGTTCCAGGTTACAATTAAAACGAGGCCAACCGCCGTTTGGCAAAGTGGAATTATAAACTCAACTATAAAGTGGAGTTTATAGTTGAGTTGTCGACGCCTGTTGCGACCGCTTTTCAAATTTCACCGTTTCATACTCACACAGATATATAGCCTTTCGTAGTAGAGAGAGTTCGATGCCTATCGTGATGCTGCAACGCAGGTTAACAGGCTACATATTATATCGCTTATATTATACCCTCGAGATGTAAGTTTTCCCACGACGCTTTCTTTTACGAATGCCATGTAAGTGCCACCGTTTACCAAAATTGCACTCGCCTGACCGTTCACCCATCATGAAGTAATTTTTTATACGAACGTTCAATGCACAATGGTAATGCACTCCGAAAAGCAATCACTTCTCTCCCTCTATTTGAGCAGCCCGAATGCCAAAGCAACCATATTTCATAATATTCCTTCGACTCTTTTGACAGTTACAGACGCTCCCGTTGATGACGTCGCATTCGAACTGTCCGATTTTTTGTCAGATTTTTAATAGAATTTAAGAATAATAATTTAATTAATTAATTTAGTAAGTGGTCAATAAATGTATTTTTAAATTAATTCCATCCGTCCAAGACAAAATGTTGCTCCTTCACGGCAATATTCCGTCGTCGTCGTCGCTTCAACCGATGGACGTCCACTGCTGGACATATGTTTCACGTAATGACCTCCACAAGGCCCGATCTTGCGCCGCCTGGCTCCAGCGGCTACCGGCGACCCTCTTTATTTCATCGGTCCACCTTGTGGGGGGTCTCCCTACACTGCGCCGCCCGGTGCGGGGTCGCCACTCCGGCACCTTCGGGCCCCAACGTCCATCGGTCCGTCGGACTATGTGCCCCGCCCATTGCCACTTCAGATTCGCGGTAGGGCTATATCGGTGACTTTGGTTCTGCTACGGATCTCCTCATTCCTGATTTGATCGTGTAGAGAAACTATCGCTCTCGTGTAGAGAAAGTATAGCCCTCTCCATCGCTCGCTGAGTAATTCTGAATTTTCGAATGAGGCCCATAGTCAGCGACCACGTTTCGGAGCCGTGGGTCATCACTGGCAACATGCACTGTTCGAAGAATCTTCAGGCTCTGAAGGATATCGAACGAAAATATCTGGCGTAGTTTCCCGGACGCTACCCAACCGTGTTGGATTCGGCGGTTGACCTCCTTCTCAAAATTGGACCTACCTAACTGAACTATGTGTCCCAGGTATGTACAGTCTACTAGTGGTAAGTTCTCAAAGATGATTGGGTGGAGTTGAACATGGATATTCGACATAACTTTCGTTTTATCCATGTTCATTTTTAGGTCGCCGAGCGTTGTAATGAGATCTTCGAGAATCTCTGCCACAATGACCACGTCATCGGCAAACCGTTAGATGAGTCATGTACTCGCCATTGATGTTGATGTCAGTCCGATTGCTTTGATGTCAGTCCGATTGCTTTGATGCTTTTGATTGCGATTGATGTTGATGCTCAGTCCGTTCCACTCGAAAAGCTTAAAAAGGTCTTCCAGCGCCACAGTGGTCGATTCGGATTCTCTGCAAGGATCTCAACATGTTTCCACCGAATCGAAGGCTTTCTCATAGTCCACGAACGTCAAGCAAAGTGGCCGATTATACTCCTCGGTCTCCTGTATAATTTGCCGCAGCGTGAAGATGTCGTCTATGATCATATGGTCATGGTATTGGCAATATTCCGTATGTCGCCTCAATTCAACAAAGCCAGCGAAACTGCGAGCTGCAGCCCTCCACTGAATGTGGCTGCTGATTGCGTTCAAAATAATTAAAACGTTTAAAATGCAATTTGAATGTACACGTTTAGCCATATCGACATTTCATATATTGTAACATTAACAAAACGACAACAAGATTAATTATTGGACTGTGGCAAATTCCCTGGTCTTGCCTCTGTTTAAATTTGGTAATAAATGTGACCCTGGTAACTATCGTCGTACTACAGACGCGGGCGTGTCCCTCATGAGACATACTTTTAATGCTTGGGAAAGGTCCCAGAATGCACTAGGAATATTCTGTGACCTTTCAAAGGCTTTTGATTATGTAGAACATAGCACTCTCGCCCTTAAATTAAGTCATTGTGGTGTGAGCGATGGGGACTTAATTTGTTGAGTTCTTATTTGTAAATGGCATTGAGTCGTCGGGATCATCGGTAAAAATGGGTGTCGGCCAAGGGTCAATACTTGGCCCATTTTTATTCTTAATATATATAAATGATTTCCATGTGAAAGACAAATGTGATACAGTGCTATTTGCTGATGACACGTCCTTGACATTTAAAATTGATAGAAATAAGAAAAATTTTGACAATGTAAATATTACCCTATCACATTGGTTTTCAGTTAATAATTTAGTGTTAAACTCAGCAAAGACTAAGTATGTTGAATACATTTTGCCAAATGCAAAAGAAATTTGTATACGTATTCAAATAAATGATGGTCCCCTAAAGTTGCGTCTACAGTATTCTTAGGAATAACTTAACCGGGCTTCAGTGGTGCCCATATTAAGACGCTGGCGAGGAAACTTCGTTCCGCGGCATTCGATGTTAGAAAGGTTAGACAATACTCTGATGGTGAAACTGCCAAAATGGTGTTTTCGCTTATTTTTACTTTTCGCTTTACGTCTTTCGGCATACTGTTATGGGGCAGGGCGGCGGACATTGAAACTATATTTATTTTACAAAAAAGAGCAATACTAGCCATATATCAATTGGGAGCTCGTACTTCTCTAAGAGATGAATTCAAAGAAACTTCAATTCTCACAACACCGTCGTAATATATATTTAATAATATCTTATATCGGTGATAATATTCACTTATACAGAAAAAAAGTAAAATACACAATTATAATACTAGAAATATAAACAAACTTGTAATCCCATATTTAAGAGTGACGAAGGTTCAGAAACCATTTCTCGGGTGTAGCATACGCATTTTGAATTAGATACCTCAATCAGTTTTAGATTTGCCCCCACATAAATTTAAGAAATATGTCAAAAGAACCCTTTTACAAAAGACATAATGTTGAAGATTATTCAAGTGATAGAAATGTTTGGGTTCGATTGCAGTTACTCACAGAAGCAATATATTACTCATTGTAGCATACAAAATTATCTTTAAAAGAGTAACCGTTGAGTTTGTTGCCGGTTTCTTCTCAGCGGATTCAACTTTCTGAACCGGTGGTAGATTTGTTACCAACGAACAGACTACCGACGATTTAAATGTGCTTTTTGAGCCTACTTGAATAAAGAATATTTTGATTTGATCTGATTTGAACTAATCGACATCTCGTCTCTAGTCCGTGTGAAGTCATAGTTATAGCCCATGTTTCAAAATAATGAATAAACATACAAGTAGTATGGGACATGAAATGCACCAAATATATTCCGCCATATTTCCATGGAATCCGGAGCTAACAGTAGTGGTGGTGGTAGATATTTCCCCGCGATGTTCCGAGCGTGCAATGACGAGTGCGTCACGGAAGCGGCGGTGTCGGTGCAGCTTCATTCGTTTCTTTGGCGCCGCTTTAAAAATGGAGAGCCTCTATTTTGGAGGCAGACGCCTGTGTTCGACTCTCGCTCTATTTCGCCGTGATCGATATATGGGAGATGGCTTCTCAAACACTTACATACTTTCACGATGCATCTGTCGAAGATTTAGATAAAAGTTACGACGATTATATTTAAAATTTACTAACGACCCGTCCCGGCTCGGCTGTGGCACCACATTGTGTCCACACGTTTTGTGTTGAAGAAATTCATATACACAAGTAAATAAGAAAAACGTGAACGATCACAATGTACATGAAAAACTAATGTATTTTAGTTAATCATGGTTAATACTGTATTCGTCTGTACAATGCGATAATTATCGCATTGTACGTAATCAGTTTATTAGAAGCTTATATGAATTCTGTAAATGAGTAATTCTTAAAGACAAACATATCATCGCGATCTTTTTTGTAGATCTATGGGAAGACAATATCCTGCCATACATTGCTACAAGTTCCAGAATCATTAAGCGTTTCCGACGAAAGATCTCACATTGCTTAATTTTGTGCGATGCTTTTAACAATTATCGTTGTATTTCGATCAAATTACACTAAACACCGACAAATTATTTACTCAACCCAAAAATCACTATCGCTCATTGGTGAAAATTGTATGAAAATAATAGTTTTTGAGTTATTAGCAAAGCGGAGAGACACGGCCGGTGACAAGTATTTCTAAAGACCGAGTAATGAAAACTTTTCCACAAGTGTAATAATTTGATCACGTGTGATTCACAAAGCGTGAGTAGCTGCTGAACGGTTGCTGCGACGAAATGTCAGGGATTTCATTCGACTTGCTCAGTTAATCAAATTATAGTTTCTTTCTTACACAAAGCGAGCGGTTTTCTGGCAGCAGCTCGTCGACGCACGTGCCCTGAAGCAATTTATTTTTCTATAAACCTGAGGTCCCGATGAATGGATGCATGGTTAGATTGACTGATTAGCACGACAACTTTCGCTATATATCGTAATATACCCTATTTAATTTTGATTCAGCCTCTGTTCACTTTTTCATTATAGAAAAACACTCTGTTACGTTGTCAGCAATGATTTTTATAACTTCCAATACCGGACATAGGATATAGATAAAAGAAAAACTGAATTTAGTAGGTCACATAGACGCAACCTCAAGAATCGATCCAGAAGATGAAACCATCACTCATACTCTTCTTTCAAGCCAGTATCTAAATTATAGTGGAGCAAAACATCGCGTGCGAGCACGGTAACAATACAGTTGTTAAACCCATCAAAATAATCGTCTGAAAGCTGAGCTAGCTCGAAATGAGCTGCTATTCCCGGCTAATCACTTTAAAAGTCTCGCATCACTATCAAAATGAAGACGTACAGGGGCATCGCGTGAATTGCTAAAATAACGCGGAGCCATTATTGTTGTCGGAAACACGCGCACTGCCAAGTGAACAAAACCCTCTTTATGAAGCGGGACTGCTGAAAAATTATCGTATGCCATTACTAGTTCCTATCCGCGAGATGTTTTCAGCCGTCTGTGAAACGAACAATTTCCCCGCTGCTACAGCGGCTAGAGGCGAGAGGGCAACGAACGTGATGTTGCCGATCTACGCCAATGACAGTGCGCAACGCGGAGTCCTCATCCGCAACAAGCCGTTATTAGATTGCGACGTCTTTAGGACCTGCTGCTCGACTGGCCGGACCGGTAGACGGCGTTCATCAACGTTGGCAAAACGCCGGTCATCATGTTCGGTCGTCACGAAACGCATCGCCAGCGGAACATCGGGTGGGACGTCGAATGGCAGACCCCAGGGCGCTACATGCGCCTGGCGGATATGGTGACCCACGCTGCATGCCGGGCTGCCGCAACCCGGCGCTGCTGCGAAGGCTCTTCACTTCAAATCTCCCAGCAAAAGCCAAGATGAAAGTCAATGTAATTTACGTCCGCTCCAGACTGACGCATGAGGCCCCATTTCGGAACTCCTTATTCTCAAGGTACCAGAGAAGTATGTCGCAGACCTAGCACAATAAATGCCCGATGATGTCTGATAGTACGAGCTCCGAGTTACGTCAGCAATGACATCATTCGTCGGGACACCCGTAACCCGCTCTGTGGAGATGTCGATGCGGCAGTTGACGAGGAGCGTATTCCGCAACGCGGGCGACTTCCCGCACTCGCACTTCCGCGTCATTCGCAGCCAGCATCATAGATCTATAGCATTGGGCTACCTCGTGAGCTTTATCTGTCGCCGCACTGTTTTCTTCAACAAATTCTTAGTTATTTGACGAAGTGGTCCATCTTTGACTCTGAGTTTGAACCTTTTGTCCTGAGCCCGATCACTCTCACATTCCTCTACAAGAGTGAGAGGACGTTACAGCTCACCATTGAAGGTGTACATTTCATTGTGAGCTTTCCCGTTGTGTTGGCAGCTTTTTCGTTATGTTCGTTCCTCTAACGAAAGTGCGCTGCTACTCGTATGATATTATCTCGACGCCAAACTAAAATGTTATAATTATGCGTTCAGTGCTTGAGCAAACGGCGCCGAGGAAATCTCGTCTCTGAGTAATCGCGTCTAGTGTAATGCAGTGCAATTAACGTGGAAGGCGAGCTCTGTCGAGCACGTGCTCGCGCGGCTCCGGCTTCATTGTAAATATAAATGTGTTAGCATAAAAATAAACATTTTGAATTCATTAATAAAATATATTAAAGTGAAACGTTTTTTGCATGAAAATCATTTGAGTAGTTTTAGGATAGAAAGACAGAACATACAAGTTCGTCGGTTTAGAGTATTTTTGACCTGGCCCTTGTCCTTAAATGTCATGGATTTGGACCAGGAACGTTCGCCTTGGTCATCCCCTTCCAACTTTCCCATTCTCTTTTGCTCCATAAGCCCTTTTTGCCCGTGTTCTTTCATTCATTCTCTCTACGTGCCCAAACCATCTAAGCATCTTCTTTTATACCACATCGTCCTCTTATCACACTATTTCTCAGCGCTCTTATCTCTACCGCATTTATTTTACTTATGCTATTCTTCTGCCAAACTCAACTTTCACTACCATACATAAGTGCTGGCACCATCACTCTTCCATTCACACTACCTGGCTATTCATGCAGGCATGCAGTTTCGCGCATACACTCTCCCTTCGATATCACTTCTACATATTCCATCGTTTGCAAATTTAGATCCCAAGTATACAAATTTAGTAACTTCTTCCACTTGTTCCCTATCTATCAAAATATTGCCATTCGTCATAGATTCATCTCTTTCAAAAAGCATTACTTTCGTTTTGTTTACATTCACTTTCATTCCTTTCCTCTTCAAAGCTTCATCTACACTAATATTATAAAGAGGAAAGATTTGCATTTTTGTATGTAACGAATAAACTCAAAAAGCACTGAACCGATTTTAATAATTCTTTTTTTTATTAGAAAGCTACATTATCACTGAGTAACATAGGCCATATTTAGTCGTCGTCGTGGTCGCTTCAACCGATGGACCTCCACTGCTGGACATAGATCTCACGTAGTGATGTCCACAAGGCCCGATCTTGCGCCGCCTGTCTCCAGCGGCTACCGGCTATATTTACTACTAGATTACCATAGAAATGTTTAGAAATTCCGATTAAAACCAACCGAAGGTGTAAAAAAATGAGCCATAAAATGTCTTTCATCGCAAACGCTGTGAAGAGTATTAATGATAGGACAAAAAAATGTTCGACAATATTATAGAATAGATTAATATCTACAAAAAACTTCGCGAGACTATATGTCTAACTATTGTAGTTACGTCACTATAACTATTTTTCTACATTTAACAGATTGATAGAAATGACGATCAAAATCAGACCGTGTAATCCATACAATTTATAAATTTTTATCCAAATAAATAACTTAATACTCAAGACTGTCTCAAGACCTGATGATTACTTTTTGAATGATTGAAATCGGATATTCCATTCGAAAGTGGGTTGCGCTCCTTGCGCAGTGGACGCAAGCGACATTCAATATTTCGAGCTTTTTTAACACACTTTATGTTCCAATTAAAACGTTTCTTTCAGAGCTACTGAGTTTTAGTATTAGGAATCATACTTTTTCATAATATTTTAATTATCATGCGTATACCTTAAAGCCGGCACGGGCCGCTAGTTTATAATATTTTCCATCTCCTGTTGCTCATTAGCAGGTGATGCAAGTATCACTCGATCATCAGCATAAAGTAAACATTTGATGAGTAAGTCATTCATTCTCAACTCATCCGTACCTTCTTTTAAATATGTCAAACAGTCATCCATGACTAGGTTGAACAGCTACGTTTATTCTGACACGAGCACTAGAACCCTCATAGAGAGACTTCAATGCTTCAATCAAATTACCACTCACCCCATACGTAGATAACGTTGACCACAGTTCTTTCTTCATCGTTCGATCGTAGGCCTATAAGCCGCAATCGCATTCGAGGATACCTCGATTCGCCGATTGAGCCTCCTCGGCACCGGCCTGGCCGAAGGCGACCGACCACGGCTGCCTAGACACTTTTTGTGAGCTCTTACGAAGTATTCTTCGTGTCAAAAATCAAGTGTCAAACTTCAAAAATCAGTAAAGGAGTAAACGGTGCTGGCAAAGGCTGTACACAAGAGAGAGTTGAAGACTTTCTTATGAAAACAGACCTACTTCATAACACAAAATAACATGAATTGATGCAAGATAGTTTCGTATCGCATTTGACATTCGGGCTTCATAGAGGAAATGCAATTAATAAGCAGTATAACGAGAATAAAATAAATGCAGCACGATTCAATATGTTTCAATCAAAAAGCATAGCTCTCGCTCGTCAAACGCGCTCACGAAGTTAAGCGAACTAAATATCAAATAAAACCCCGTGTATCCCAATCGTTATAAACTCGTACATATTCACTCGACTTTTTTTAATTCAAACGTTAAATATCATGAACACGAAATCGTAGAAACATTTAGACGCAGTTTGTGATATGCTCCTCGTCGTGTTGCTCGCGTAATTCAGTTAGTCTTTTTTGCATTGTCGGCGCGATGTTCTCAAGTGAGAGATGTTGGGCAGAAGAGACTATTCTCTCTAAAGGAGGCCCCCGAGCGAAAGAGGGAGACTGCAGGAGATGCTCTTTCTCATTGACAAAAGAGGCGGGTACTAGGCGGCGTACATTTATACACCTGCTCCCGCCACCATGAATTCTCAGTCGGACTTATATGGGGCTCCAGGGAAGATTGCGCAAGCTAAACCTTTGGTGTCCCACTAACGGATGAAGAGGGTTCCGCTGGGTTTTAGTGGGCAATGCGAGGCCTCCTCCCTCGCCGAATCCCATACCCTTGACCCGCTCAGGTCAGGGTATGTGCGTAAAAGTATTTCCCAGCGCAACAAAAAGAAAGATTAACCAATAAAATATCGGGAAATACACGCAAAACTCCATCAAAAAGGTATATTTGAAATTATAATAAACACTTTGTTACGGCATTTCTTTATAAATGGGTTAATACTAACTCCAGACAAAGCCTCTCGCCAGTCCAGACGGACAGGTTAGAAAATAACATTTCCTCATTTGTCTCGGCGGCGAGGCCGTTGAGTTGAGCTCAAGTTACATTTCAGTACATTTAACTATCATTTTTAGAACGGAGAATTTTCTTAATATAAAGCAAATCTCGCCGCAACAGCCTTAAAGAGCAATTTAGAGCTAATAAGCATTTGGCAATGAGCTGCGAGTGGCTGTTGTGCTCGAGCCAAAACGGGCGACCTCCTCGGCTACAATTTACTCGGATTCATACTCTCAAAACTTCACAAATATGAGAAAACGACGCCAAAGGAGGAGATAATTGACTGCGGTGCTAGCAGTAGATTAGCCTAGTGTCACCTGGTGGCCGACATCACAGAGGGTAGAGACCACCATCTTTGTACCTTTTAGGTAAATAAGAACATTTCTTCCTTCAACGGCATTCTATTATATACCTGCCGCAATGTCATTTGCAAAGTACATGGAGGCATCGGTGATTGGCTGATAGCACCGCGTCAGCCGACTGGCAGCCATGCATGTCCTCGATCGGTTATTTTCAAGGCACGTTAGCCAGTTGAATATGACAAATTGAAATTTTCGTGATGTATCGACATATTTATGTAGAGATTAATAACACAAATTCTCTTATTCGTATGTATAATTCTATTAATCCTGATTTATATACACATTTCTATTAAACTCAACGCGTTAATACTTTATTGCACTAATACAATATTCAAACTAAAACTGCCATCTAACATAATCGATACAAAATGGCGCAAACATATTTTAACTTGTTGTACATTCTATTAACGCACTTGATCAAATATTTAACCACAGTACATTCACTATTCAGTTAAGAATTTGCTAAATCAACTTAATTGTACCCGTACCGACGATTATGATAACTTAATTATAATGGTCAATTTAAATACTTTCCAATCGTACAACGAAAGCGGTGAACGTAGCCGAAAACTATGAGTCAAAAAGGTATTTCATTAAATTCGTTCTTCGAATGAACATCGAATCACAACATTAAAAAATATATTATTCTCGTTAGTTATTACGTCTCAATTCGACAAATATCGACAAAAAATCTAAAAACACATATGATCGTGGTACGTTGAATTATAAGAAATAATTAAAACATTAGCATACTGTTGCCGTTGGAGCCCAGTCTACACCAGTTTAGGTCTAAGACGTGTGGTATTTAGAATGTAGTTAACCCTCATTTAGAAGTCGCCGAGTTTGAGCGACCGAAGTTGAAGATTGCGTTCCCGCAGTTTGGATTTACTCGTCGGCTCTTCCGCCTCCTTTGGACATCCGAAACTCCTTCGGTCTTGAGCCACGAGTGGCCGTTTACACGGACGCGGCTTTGCCTTTGCTCTCGACTGAGTCGAGTGACTACCAATGAATCAGACACTTACTGAAATAAACATTTTGTGGAACGAAAACACAGCTCAACGAATGTAAGGCGCGAAAAATTATTTCTACGAAATGTAACTTTGACATAATTTTGAATTGAGCATGTACCCGGCCGAGAACTAACATAACATAAACTGAAATTTGTACAAATTATTCAATTTATTTCAAAAATATATTATCTAGTGTAACAAACGAGCTTTTAATAACTGCCAGTTTAACGAAACTCTTTTAGGAGCGCCAATAAAATTGGTTTGATCTCCAATTGCCGTCCCAAATCATCGCTTTGTAGTGATAAGGATTGAGGTAAAAGTTAGTGAAAGCTAATTTCCCTTTTCTCGTTGGGCGAGTTCTGTGAAATCAGCGGCCGAATCTCGCCGAACTGCGCGAATCTCTCCAACCGATGCTTCTACTGACACGACGCAAGGCGTGATATTTAAACATCACATACAGTTTTCGTTGCTTTATAGAAATATTATTTTCAATCCTACGTATAAACGCGGTCGCCGTCGACGCCTTAAAATATAGTTGGCAGCCGCCGCGGTTTCAGAAAACCCACAACAAACTCAGTCACCCTTTGTTTTATCATCATTGCAATTTTCGACACAAAAAGGGGTGGTCGTTTGTGTATTTGATTACATTCTTAATAATAGATCGATCGATTGATCGATCTCGTAGCGCATTGATCAACCACTACTACGACGCTTTGCACAATAAAAAAGGTTTGAGAAAATAGTTGTTCGCCGGCGGTGCATTGCAGCCAAGAAAAATGATGCTTCCTCAGCAGAAGCGCTCACGGAACTCTATAAGTCAATTTGTCGTCGTTGGCCACCAACTTCGGGGATTTATCTCGTCCAAGTTTAGACTAAGACAGTACTGCGACGGCTCCCAGGTGCAATCTCTGTAACTATTGTAAGGAGCAAGAATTTATAGTCCGCTTTCAGAAAACGGGCCGACACTCACACCGCTCGCGTCGAGTCATAGGTTTTTTCATTGAGATAAACCTGAAAAAGAGAAAACTGTTCACCCCGAGTTGACTGGTCTTAAGCAGTTGCTGGCCGAGGGCAAGAGTCGATTGGGTCGCCGGTAAAAACGAAATGCTGCTGTGTCACACCGGTACTCTATTTGCAATAAACTTGACCGTCACAAAGGTATCTACAATCATTCGAGTAATTCACCTTCAAATGCTACTTGATTCTTTCTTTATGGCCACTTGAAAAGATTCAAGTTTGGATGCATAATATTATATGTTGACCTTTATTAATAGAAGTCCATCATGAATATAGCATCAAAACAAACGGAGTTGAAACATGAAGAATAAAGAGTAAACATATTTTTGTTCGTGCATATGCGCATGTGTTTAAGCGTGTGAGTATATTTTTTATGTGTCGTGAACCCGTGATTTATCATGTAAGCTAGGTTTTTATACAGTGCACTGCTCTACTATGTCAGTAATATAAACATGCTATACGGTGTGAGGAGATCGCGGCACAAAGGTTTGCAAATACGTCAATTGGTGTATTTGGGATGCAAATTCCATCTCCGACGTCGGTTCTGGCTTCAATTTTGCAAAGGTGTACTTTTAGACTGCAACCGCTTTAACTACAAATGTTAAAGGGATACGTGGAAACTTTATTGCATGCTCATAGACATAATAAAAGCGTGTTGAATTTGTACACCAGTAAAAAAATAAATAAAGGTATATCGTACGCTTCGTCTAAGGCTTCGGTTGCGGAAAACACCAGGTAATCCTTAGCGACATATACGAGTGGCCACTTCCTTCGCCGCGAACAGACATTTTAAATATTGCGGTATTGAAATTAAATCTTTCAAATTGGAGATGACTTTGAGAGTTTGCTAGTTTTTCATAACTTTCTTAATGAAGTTTAGCATAACCTTTCGTTTCCTTATATCTGATCGATTAGATGACGTTGTTAACAATCCTAGTACAAAGGTTATCAAATTCCTTCGGGAAAACGAATGTTGCGCATTTGCAGAAAAACTTATATTCGGGTAGTAAAAAAAACTAAGCGAAAACATGATCCAAATATTTCCAGCAAAGCTCTAACAAATGGAGTTTGTTCAAGTAAGAAACTACTCGGATGAAGAGCGCGGACCGGCCATTGTTTTATACATCTACAGCGTCGCAAAGTTTTCTATATCTTCCTTCTGTTATCTCAAATAAAAACACATTATAATGTTTTCATAAATTTTGGAAGACCTCATAGCGATGATTTTGGATTAAGACCATGGTTGGGGCCGCAGCTGTAAGATGGACATATGCACCTACTATGTGAGCTATAAAGATATTTTAATGAAAAGGCTCCCAGATTTTAATAAATGTATGTTCGCTTACGAGAGGTGCCGTACTTACTATGAGTTAGTGCGAGACGTTACATAATTCAACCGTCGTGATATAATGCGCGAAGTTGTAAATCACTTCGTATTTGGTGACGCATGAGCATATCGAGGCATAGTGATCATGGGTCGTAATAGCTGTATGTGCGTCGAAACACCCCGACTAATGGATCTGGAGAACCTTGACCGACAGTATCAGCCAACCCAAAAGTAAGTATTCTCAGTATATATTCAATATCATTTGAATATGTTATTAAAGATATTGACTTTTTAGCAAACGTCAAAAATATCCTAAATCGAGCATACGCAATCATTTAACAAGCTCTATTGAATCGTCAAGTGTGTCCGTTACTTGTATATCGACCACCTGTTAATGCTACTGGTAAAATACCGACAACAACCTTGGGTTTGACAACGATTTTTTACATTAATGCCGGATTAATACTGGATTCAAATTTAAAGTCTTCATTATTATATTACATACTTTGAATGACTTAAAACACAATACTAACGTTGATACAAACTAAGAACTGCCTCTAGGCGGACATTGCTTCATTCCCCTGTGCTACCCCTCTTGTACCAGACGCCCCAATCAAAATAATCGCCAGTCGTGAAAACGAGGACTTCTTAAATTTGAGAGTTTCCGGACTGCGTTAAACCAGATGTACTGCATGTGAACGTATCACTGATATAAAACCACAAATAAAACAATCGTGATCGCTAACAATGTAAACGTATGTTCAGAGCGACAAATGACATCCACCAGGATTATGGTGTTGTGGCTTTTCTGCAATATTTTTGTCTTCATTCGAGAGACCTGTCGCTGATTCTCGATTAAAGTGGTTGTGCATTGCGTTGTATCTGTGGCCGGTACGTCTGTGCCAGTGCGGGCCATTAGGAGCCAGCAATCCGGAGCGTCGTGAACATTACTGCGTCGCCCGACGGGTTAATGTCTCGGTCGAGGCGCGTCGGTTCGTGTGGACGAAGGCAACGGCCCGTGAATTAACACATATCAGTTAAGATTGTCCTGTAGCTCTACAAATTTTAAATAAGGTTCCTTTGGAAAGATCGATGCTGATGATGTACGTGGTTCGGCTGGTGCAGTCTCGATAGTTATTTATCTTATTCCAGTTCTTTAAATTTGTGTATATACGTTTTCGTTATTGCGAGCGTATTGCTCTCGTCTAAATGAGAAGGCCAGAGCCCACCGGCGGAACGTCAACTACTGACCGTCCTATTTCGTTACCGATCTGCGTATGCTGATGAAGAAATATCAATCCGACCTATATCCGACCTTGTTTGTTTGCTATATAGTGCCATCCGCTGTGATACGTATAGTGTCGGTGTCGATGCAGTAACCAGAGAGGCGTTGCTGGTGAAAAGGTTGCATGGTTTTACTTCTATTCTCACTGATCTCCGCTGCATGAAATTAAGTTAGTAAGTCAAGAGCAGCAGAGATACCAATGTGTTATTATGATATTTTACCTCACAATACCTGGGTTTCGAATCCCTCAGTCATCCAACAAAGCAACAATTTCACATTGGCATTGTGAGCATCGTGGTGTTTCTCTGCCTGGACCAGCATACATATTAGTTGCAGTCAGTCATTGTTGCTTAATGACAACTTGTATAATTTTACAAAAATTACATCGAATGACACGATGCGATGTAATTTTCAAGCTTTAGAATTAGGACATCAATAACATGCTCCTTAAATTCATAGACGTATATTTATACTCAAAACAGTCAAGTAAGACCAGCCTACGTGAAAGATTACATTGTACAGTATTACTTGGTCGTATAGAAAACTCTTACTAACTAATTGCTAATTCATAATAAGACTATGGTTAAGATAATTATATTATTAATTTTACTTGTATTGCTATGTCTCGAAAGCTTCTTGCAAATTATTCCAATAACCGTCAATGTTACAAACGTGACTCACTACAGTCGGCTTTGTTTACGTGAATTAATATACATACATACAAACATGCATAGCATCACGCTTCATTCCCATAGGGGTAGGCAGAGACCACGTCCTTCCACTTGCCACGATCCTTGCATATCTCCTTCGCTTCTTTCAATCTCATTAAACCTTTCATACAAGTTCGTCGGTTTAGAGTACTCTTGACCTGGCCGTTATTTAAAATGTCCTGGATTTGGTCCAGAAACGTTCGCCTTGGTCTTCCCCTTCCAACTTTTCTATTCACTCTTGATTCATAAATCCTTTTTGTCAGTTTCTTTCCATTCATTCTCTCTACATACCCGAACTATCTAAGCATACCTTTCTCGATTTTAGTCACTACATCTTCTTTTATACCACAACGTTCTCTTATCACACTATTTCTCACTCTGTCACTCAGTTTTAATCCACTCATGCTTCTCAACGCTCTCATCTCTACCGCATTTATTTTACTTTTGTGATTCTTCTGCCATACCCAACTTTCACTACCACACATAAGTGTTGGCACCAACACTCCTGCAGGCACTGCCAGTCTGGTCCTTTGATATACTATCTGGCTATTCATAAAGGCGTGCAGAGCACCATATTCCCTGCATTTACTCTCGTTTCCATATCACTTTCACATGTTCAATCAATATTGTTGTACAAATTCTTTCACCTCTTCCACTTGTTCCCCATCTATTAAAATATTGACATTCATCATAGATTCATCTCGTTCAAAAAGCATAACTTTCGTTTTGTTTACATTCACTTTCATTCCTTTCCCTTTCAAAGCTTCATTCATAATATTTAGCATCTCCTGAAGCTCGTTAGCGGATGACGCAAGTATTACTTGATCATCAGCGTAGAGTAAACATTTGATGAGTAATTCATTCATTCTTAACCCATACATACATTCTTTTAAATCTGTCAAACATTTATCCATGAAAAGGTTGAACAGCCATGGTGACGCAACACATCCCTGTCGAACACCTCTTTCGACAGGAAACCACTCCGTGTACGCTCCGTTTATTCTGACACAGGCACTAGAACCCTCATAGAGAGACTTCAATGCTTGGATCAGACAACCGCTCACCCCATGCGTAGATAACGTTGACCACAGCTCATTCCTCACCACTCGATTATAGGCCTTTTCTAAATCTACGAACGCGTAATAAACTTTTTGGTGTTTACCCAAACATTTTTCGATTATGCAGCGTAAAGAAAAGATCTGATCCGTACATCCCATTCCTCTTCTGAATCCCGCTTGTACGTCCCATATTTTCTCATCAGTTTCGTTCAGAATGAATATTATCCTTGAAATTAAAGTATAATACTTACTAAAGTTTGAGGTTAAGTGGATTATGCCTACTGGTTTTTAATTAAGGTTTTTTAGTAAACGAATCACATTCATAAGTAGGTACTACCTTTATCTTTTTAAACTACGATACAGAAGTAATCCGCTCTGGCGTAAATGGACATAAGTCAGGGGTCGGCAACTTGGGGGTCGCCGACCGCTAGTTGAGTATTGTATGTCGGTGCGACTGCGCCCTTTTGCCCAAAGTTGTTTTAATAAAAGTGTAAAAGTTTCTTAAATGATTAACGGAACCATGTTTGAATTGTTATAGAGATAAATCAATAATCATTGTCTTTTGTTAACTAATTATCTTGTTCTGGCCGATTGATAGACAATATGCTCGAGCGGCCGTACATATTTATAGGACAATGCTAGTCTGGTTGTAGCAAGTAAATAGTACCCATGGATTTTATTTTAAATAACATCTACGTCGGGTTAGGGTACGTTACTACCATTTTGAAAGCCTTCCGAAGGAGCCTCTTCCATATATCAATGTAGTAACCACACCTCGATATAGTCTTAAACATTTTGTATGTCAGCATAAATGTATACAAGGCGATATGACACTCAATAAAACCTCCTTTACGCCGAGAGTATTAAGAGATATTCGAAACAGAATAATTACAAAACGCTAAGACTTCCAAATGGAAATGACACCAGGGACAAGTGGTCACACGACAGGCGGCAGTATCACCACTCGCTATGGACTACAATTGTCTGCACTCTTTGTGACGGTGGTGACTCCGCCATGAATATGCAATACGCTTAATATGATAAGATCTGTAACAGCTACGATACATTCCAATGATTGAATACATTATGCACCAACTGCGTCCAATGGTGTGCCTCGCGTAGTTTACGTTTAATTAGGAATGTCATTCTCGAGCTTGGACGCAACGAATGAAGTCTGCCCGATTACAAGACAATCATCTTACACAAAAATCGTAATGATTCAGCCACCTAATGGTGTTTCAGTAATTTATGTTGACGGTGTAACTGGCGTAATGTTGCTGGTATTTGCTTAACAAACAGAGGTCCTGGTTTCGATTTCCGAAAGGGATGTTTATAAAAAAGATGTTTCTAATTTGTCTAATTTAATTCCTTTTAATATGTCGTTGACATTTAGGAATCTGTTAGTATTCCTACAAGAAAGTCTTTGGTCCTTTGATCACGTACTATTGGTAACTTATTGTACAATAAAAGCCAACCGCTCTAATATTGATTGGTGAATGACTTGCGGATGTATTAGGATACTCGTATTACGTTGTATATACTATATACCATTACGCTACTCTGGCATGAAAGCCAAGCGAAGGGTTATCGGTAAAAGTGCCTTGAAATGCAAACAGTAATACCACGTATTTAGGTCGCAATAGGACGACTGAAGTGATGTAGAGCTCCCGGAACGGCCATAAACAATATTCAGTAGTGACAATTGCTTTTGTAGCAGCTCCTTATAAGTATAGAAACTCTGATGTTCAAAAAGCAATATTTCCTTAAATTTTTGCAATTCTTTAAACTGTCAGTTCCTATTTCCATTCCATAGAAGTTGTGTGATTAATGCAATGTAAAATTAATGATAGTTTCCTGAAGGTGATCAAATATTTGCGTCTGCGGTGGCGACCACCAGCCAACAACACGCCGTATCGCAATCCGGGGATTCCAACGATAAGTGTGTCGAGTCTTTTAAAATATTCTTATTATGTAACTTTTTAGTAAACATTTAGCAACACTTTGTAACCTTTTAAATAAATTGAAGTACGCAACTACCAAATGACAGTTGAGTAATCACAGCAAAATAAACAAATATATATTTATGGCTCTATATATGACTATTAAATCGCCATAGTCGTCTGGTCTCAAAATATAAATGGTGGATATTTAGGCCATGATTTGGCGCCTTTTCACATTGATCTTTTTGCTTAAGATGGTACAAAACGTCTTTCGGCGTGTCCTCTTCGTTCTATACGTGCGGCCCATCGATATATCCCCTCCCAAGGTTGAAACGCTCTTGGACGACTCATTTGACGACTCGCAACCGCTCACCGTGTGGCTTTGATCTTCTCGCCCTTTCGTGACATTTTGAAAAGTTTGAGTTGCATCGTTTATACGAAGATACAAAGTTTTTTTTTTATGAAAGTCGACGTATCGAATGCAGCGGAATGGAGCGCGGAACCTTCACGAGGCCGTGCTGCCTGGTCTATTTGAATACGAGGAATTTTATATGAACCTAATGCTACGAGGGAGCTGCCCTGGCTCGACATGGGTTGAAGTCCCTAATATGCCTACATTTATTCTGTCTTAGGTTCGCATAAGCTCGATGCGAAAATTACGTAAGTTGGATTTAACTTGAATACCACGTCTGCAATATTTGAAGTATTCTACTTATTATGAAGACAGTATAAACGTACACAGAATTAAAATTTATTTTCGCACCAATATTATTTTTACGATATTTTCTTAGGTAGGCATTTCAATTATTTGATGTAAATATACATGAAATGTGAACTTCTATTATTACATTGCATGTGGCCATTTTTAGAAGTGGGCATAGTGAGCTAAATGGCGGTATATCTACTCCCCGCTGACCTAAATGTCACAGACCGATAACGGCCTGCTGGCCGATTATCGGTGCGAGAAGGTTAGCACTGCGATCACCAACCCGCCTGCCAAGCGTGGTGATCATTGGCAAAACCACAGAATGATGACAACAAGGCACCAACGGCCCTCAGTCTTCGTCAGCCCCGCTATTCCAAGCTCTGACAGCGCTTTTGGTAACGGCGGGGCAGGGTTGCTAAGAATCTCCGGAAGAGATTCCGCTACCAACCCCGACATCTTGACCTGGCAACATACAACGCACGCACTTTGAGGACCGTTCTCAAATTCGGTAACTTGCTATACTACCGGGAGGGTGAACACCAATCCCAAGGTAGTGCCGGGTTCCTCGTCCACAAATCTCTCGTTAACAATATTGTCCAAATAAATAGTGTGTCCAGCAGGGTAGTGCACCTCATACTCAGAATTTCCAAACGGTATTCGCTGAAGATCATACAGGTTTACGCACCCACATCATCGCATCCCGATGATGATGTAGAGTTTATGTATGAGGATATATCAAGAGCCCTACATACCTCTAGGACTCACTACAATGTTGTAATGGACGATTTCAACGCAAAATTTGGCGAACGAAGTGAGGCAGCGTTGAGAGTGGGGCAATTTGGATACGGGCGATGGAACCAGAGAGGTCAAATGCTGGCCGATTTCATGGAAATGGAGGGCCTATACATGATGAACTCCTTTTTCAGGCCACATCGAAAGCGGACTTGGCTAAGTCCCGATGGTTCCACGAGAAACGAGATTGACTTCTGACATCATGTTTACGAAGCGAAATATATTCAATGATGTCTCTGTGATCAATAGAGTGAAAACTGGGAGCGATCACCGTATGGTAAGAGGCACATTGAATATTGACGTTGTCCGTGAACGGAACAGACTGGTGAAGTCAACGCTCCGACCCACTCGCGCTCATATCCAAGANATAGTCCAGCTAGGTAGGTCCAATTTTGAGAAAGAGGTCAACCGCCGAATCCAACTCGGTTGGGCTGCGTTCGGGAAATTTCGGAAGACGTTTTCGTCCAATATCCCTCAGTGCCTGAAGTCTAAAGTCTTCGAAGAGTGCGTGTTGCCAATGCTTACCTACGGATCGGAGACGTGGTCGCTGGCTATGGGCCTCATTCGGAAGCACAGAGTCACTCAGCGTGCAATGGAGAGGGCTATGCTCGGAGTTTCTCTACGCGATCAAATCAGAAATGAGGAGATCCGTAGCAGAACCAAAGTCACCGATATAGCCCTACGAATCGCGAACCTGAAGTGGCAATGGGCGGGGCACATAGTCCGACGAACCGATGGACGTTGGGGTCGGTAAGTGCTGGAATGCCGCACCGGACGTCGCAGTGTAGGCAGGCCACTCACAAGGTCGCCGGTAGCAGCTCGAGCCAGGCGGCATAAGATCGGGCCTTGTGGTCATCATTTCGTGAGACCTATGTTCAGCAGTGAGACGTTCATCGGTTGAAGCCACGACGACGACGATAGTGAGCTGTCCTTAAAAGATAGACATCGTGGACCTGGTATTGTTTTCTTATATCTGTAAGGAATTAGATAAAAGCCAATGCACTCTAAACCCTGGATAATTAATTATATATAAATCATCCGTCTATTGGTGAAGCAGCATAAAATCTGAGCAGTAATAAACTGAATTTCTTCTTCTTTCTTGTTCTCTCTAGTTAAATTACCGAGCCAGTATTAAACCCATCAGGAACGGACAAACTTTGGATAAGGCGAATGTTTATTTAGATTTTTATGTTGAATGAATATCAGTTTTTTCATATATAGATAAAAAAAGTTTCGTTTAATTATTTTGTTGATTACAAACGTGAATTCGCTACTCCAATATTTGGCTCAATTTATTTAGGAAATGTTTATTGAAATGATATTTGATTTTTGTATGTGTGGTGTATTGTGTTCTCTATAAAAGTGTAATGTAAACTCCATAAATTTATACGGAAACTTTCAAAAGGAATCGATTTTAGTCGATGCTGCAATTAATTAGCTAAAACTGAGAGGCCAGTTGTCAGAGACTCCGGATTCGATTCCCGGCGGGACAAATCCTGGACATTGCATTTTCTAACTTATCGAAGGCCCGGTGGAAGCTTCGTCCGTGTCTAAGATTGATAATGATTAAAGTATGGCATCTGCCTGAACAGTTTTTAAATTACCTCACTGTACAGGACCATTCCCTTAGAAGATTAAATGGTTATAATGACTTATACTTAGAATATAGATATATGGTTTCGCAGGCTGTTTGTGGATCTCTAAAAGAGAAGTGATCCCTCTACACATTGTTTTGTTATAAATTTAAAGGTTTAGGCTGCGCTAACGGTTAATGTTCCAAAGCGACTAAAGTTTTTCCGACATTTCCTATGATTATCATCACATTTTAACCAATTTACACACAACGTTACAAACCTAAACCTCTTTCAAGAATTACTCTATCTTTTGGTACGAAAATACGTTTGGTAGTTTCTGAGATGACAGACAGACGCGGCGGAATACTTCATTTATTGTTAAATGAATCGAACCCGACAAAGAAGCTTAAAGTTATACTCTACGATGTATTTCTTAATTTTACTTTTGAGTATGCATCTTTAAGGGAGTAGAATGTCCCATTCAGTGGTTATTAATGTCTCGAGTTAGTGTCTCATAAATTAACAAATAACACTCCAAGACACAAATAATGAGGGTGCAGTTAGTTACCAGAACGATCGTCGCCGTGCTCAGAACTTCGACATGGGCGAAACAGCTATCAAGTAACTGCTAAACTACCATAAAGAGTACATTATTACATTAACTAAGACTTGTTTGCGGAACGCTGTTGTCTGAAATATTCGTCCGATTTACGGATCACTACAACAATTAATCGAACCTTGAATAATCTTTAACATTATAACGCTACCTTTTGTATATATTTAAATAATGTGGAGATGAATGAACAAGCTCCGAAGTGCGTTCTTAAAATCCGTATGCGCAACCCGACAAATGATTTGTCAAAATGGCGTTATAAGTTTGCTTTTATTTCTCGCATTGCTAGCACAATTCGCGTTCTTTTTACGAAGCAAGAGTTCAAGTATAGCTTCTATTTCAGCAGCATCACCCCGTCACGGTTCTGATTCCTGTGACGTTACAGCAGTGAAGTGTGCGTATCAAAGAGGCCAGTGGCCTCTCTCTGGCCAATATCCCGCACGAGCGCCGGCTGCCGAGGCTCGTTGCCAGCCAATACTTTTTGAAATATATCCCCGAATAAGCCTTTCGCACTTTTATTATAACGTTCCACACAGAGAAGTTTTGTAGGACACTCTGCACGTTATCGTTCTTTTTGGGACTATTTTAGTAGGAAATATGTAGACCATAAATAAATTTGTTATGATGAGAATAGCAGTTCGTTACTCGTTCAACTGTGACATTGGATCAAGTACTAAATATCTAATTAATATTTTTATTTATTCGAGTAGGCTTTGTTTTCGATTGCCAAATACGTTTTTGTACAACAATCTCCTGCATGTGTCTTAAAATGTCGATGCACAAACAGAGTTAAGAATGCGGTGTGCTCAACGCGGCAATTGACTTCTGGGCCCTAAATACGGTGTCCCAGCTTTGCTGTTATTTCGTGTTCCGAATTGTTAACGGGTAGATGAAGTTGGTAGTTCACAGTTTCCTGCACTCCAATAGTAGCTCACCGTCGCGCTCTTGTTCGCGACGCCACGTAATCACAACTTAAGTGCTTGTTTTTACTGAATGAAGTCCCCCATTAAAAACTTTATAAAGGCACTCTTTATAAAAATACTTTCGTACCACATGAATATCTTGGTGTTTATAGAGTTCGACAGAAAGTCTGCGGAATATGTTTTCTCATAGTTAATATTCCTCGAGTTTAGGAGAAGTCAATGTTATTGAAAAAACTTGAAAGTTGAAGCTAAAATTAGACTGGCTCATTTCTGAATTTATCACAATGACATTAAGCGTCATTGTTTTAAATCGCTCTCAAAAACCCGGAAGTTTTACAAGATTTCTAAATGTTGTCCACTTATGAATCATTTTCTAACTCGATTCGGGTTTGATTGATTTCAATGAAACTTACCATGTAATAAGAACATAATATGACTACACGAAAAGAAGTTCATATTTAAATATTGGTTGGTGCGTTTTACTATATCTGCATCATATCTTTCAGAGTGACCAGGAATTCCTGCTCAAATTACAATTTAGAGTTGTTCAGTTTATTGACGACGAAATCGTTTAATTCTGAAGGTAGTTGAATAATTAGATAACTAGAGCCGAGCGACCGAATTCAAACGACCGGAGCGCGAACTGTTGGACATTTCTGATCTATTAGAAAACGTTGTTACTCTGTCTCTATACTTGGATATTATTTTGGTAAAAGGTGACGTCAACTGTGCTGATGTCCAACTTTTATTGAAATGTTCAGGACGTGCCACCTTCCTCCTTTCTAATACAAGTGACCCATCTCGGCTTCGCATGGGTAGTGAAATATACATTCATGTTTTGTCTGTCGTAGAACAACATCAGCTTAATCATACACGTTTAAATCGTCTGCACGAAACAGTGAGGATAATGAATGCAGTTAACTCGATCGTTCCTTAAAAGTATATGTTATAAAATAGAAGTGAAATGATGACTGAAAACCGCACGAAAATCTGCGGCGGCGACGAACGCGGCGGGGGCATTATTTGTTTGTAGCATTGGTTGGATATCGTCCTGAAGATAAAGTGGTTGTTTGTGGGTACAAAAGTAGAAATGTTACGCAGTAGTATGAAATCGCAGGGTTCCGTATTTAGGCCGATTCTTTGGAACATCGGTTTTGACTGGCTCTTGCGATGTCCACTCCCTCCCGGGATAGGGGTGCTATGCTACGCAGATGACACCCTTGTCCTGGCCCGAGGTAAGACGTACGCCGAAATACGCCGGCATTGCTCGTGAAAGTTGGAGCGATCTAAGTGGTGGAAAGGATCTAGCTTGTTGGCCTGGGAGTTTCCACCGCTAAGACGGAGGCACTGCTTTTCTATGGGCCTCGAAGGGGCCCCCCTTGCGGGGCGGCTTTAACGGTGTATAGCACATCGGTAAAAGTGGGGGCCCAAATTCAATATCTGGGTTTATTACTAGACGGTCGCTGGGGCTTTCAAGCGCATTTCGCTCGGTTAGCCCCGCGGTTAGTCAATGCGGCTGCTGCGCTTGGACGATTGCTTGGTTCTGGCGGGCGATCCCATTTGGGAGCTGCGCGCGCAGGTTCTTGCGGCTGCGTATCAGCACAGGGCAGCTGCGAGAGCTCAAGGCCTCCTAATTGACGTCGATGAGGTTTGGAGGATCAGGATCCGATTCAAAAGTGGAAGGAGGATGTCAGGTCCCCAGTAGCGGATGTGGCCACTGTGGAGGTGATCCGTCCTTATCTGGCTTTCCAAGAGACACGGGACGCTTTCCTATAGACTGGTATAGGTTTTGACCGGGCATGACTGCTTTGGAAAGTTCCTGCACCGAATTGGCCGAGGGGAGTCGCTTGCTTGCCATGAGTGTAGCGCAGCTATCGATTCAGCACTGTGGCAGAATGCGCAGACTGGAGACCTCAGCGGCTCCGCTTGGTGGCGCTGATCGATGGGACACTCTCACTTGAGAGCATTGTAGGCGCGATGGTGTCAAGTGAGAGATGTTGGGCGAAAGTGACCCTGTTCTGCGAGACTGTAATCTTGCTAAAGAAGGCCCACGAGCAAGATAGAGAGAACGCAGTAGATGCTCCTTCTTACCGCCGATGGAGGCGGGATACTAGGCGGCGCGTGTTTGCGCACCTGCTCCTCTATGAATCCTCAATCGGACTCATCTGGGGCACCAGGGAAGAATGCGCAAGCTGAACTTCTGGTGTCTGATATACGGATGAAGAGGGTTCCGCTGGGTTTCACTGAGTATTGCGAAATCTCCTCGCTCGCCGAGTCCCACACTCCTGACCCATTCAGGTCAGCGTAAGCGCGTAAAAGCATTTCCCAGCGCAAAGAAAGGCACCGATTAGAATAGTTTACTTAACTTAAATATTAACGGCATTACAAAGGAAATTACGTAACTTGACTGTTCTTTCCAAAGGAAAAGACTCGTAGATTTCTGGAATAGTTCTGGAATGAGTACAGCCTGCCCACCCGCAATAGGGCAGAGTTTAGGCCTGTGCCCAGCTGTGGGACAATCTGGCCGCTACTTACCTTACCTTCTTGATTGCCAGCACCGAATACGGTATATTTAATTCGAGGTTCGAGTTAAACAAAGTCCAGGTGGAACAAAAGCTGCAGCAATATAATTAAGAGCCGCTCCGCGGGGAAATCGCCGGGAACCAATTGAGTCACCGAAGGGGCAAAGCTTTTCTTTTATTTCCTGCGGCGGTTAAATTAAATTGATTTCGCCACTAAATAAAATACCATCGCTGTACTATTTGAACAGTCGATTTGAAACTGTGCGGCCAGTTCCATTAGGACGAGGCGGAGGTCCTCATTCCGGCTGTGTGCTTGTCTGTTGCCTCCCGACTTCTTGCTGGCTTAACCGATCTTGATGGGTCTATTTTTATTTGACAGCCGATGTTTTCCTTTGAATCTGTTTAAATTTGATAGCAATTTTGCCTGCCACTCACAATAATGTCGTATTTCAATTTCAAATATAATTCCAATATTTTTTTAAAATCAGAACTTCTGTCTTGAAGTTTTGTAGAAATTCATGTAACAGGATTCGTATAATGACAGCAATGTGATGGACTAGATATGGTATCCTGTAGTGAGATGTCTTATTTCCTAAACAGGCCACGTGCGTCGAAACAAAACTCCTCGGCATACATTACGGAAACCTTTCTAATCCGTTTATTTGGATTCCTGTTGCCCTCCACTGCTGAATATAAATTACGAAGAACTCTTACATCTGTGTACTATAACAATTGCACTCATATATTTATTCATTTACGGATGTGGCAAAGCAAAGGATTTGGAAGACGTGGTCGAGATTAAAAAAAGCTAGGGAGGCGAGGTAGCGGCATTCACGATACTGATAGGTTCTTCTTGGTTTACTTTCCATCGCAGATATAATATTACCGAGTGCGTAATATTGAAATAAATGCATAATATCGCAGCCTCGAATATAATTCTCTGTATTGCGTCGAGTTAAATGAAGGCTTTGTGCATAACTGATGTGCGGTCGGAAAGCACGTTTTGAACGAACCAGCGATTAAAACATGCCGATACTGGGACATTTTCCATCATTACAATATTAAATTAAGTTGTAAGTTGTCTAAGCACATATTATGTACTGGCTGAACCCGCGACTTCGTCTGCGTGGAATGTTTCTTGGGTAGCACTTTCATTAATTTTGGGAAATTGTTTTACAAATCAGAAATATAAATTAAAGTTTACACTTTGAAGTATTTTGATGTCCTCGATGGCGTAATGGTGCGGAGATTCGCTTCACCAGAAGTTAGGAAAGGCCAATTTAAGAAATTGGATTCTCTTATCTATCTGAATTTGAACGTGCTAGCTCCTATCCTACCAGCAAAGAGGTGCCGCCGATTCCTGGCGTAAGAGGAAAATTACCTTTTACCAGATTAGCGCGCAACCATCACCACTTAGCATAAAGTGAGATCACAGTCAAGCGCTAAGCTGTCAGCAATAAAAAAAGTTATGACAGACAGCCAAAGGCGGTTCAAAAGAAAATTTGGCTCAATTCAAATAGGTTTTGTCTTCATTGTTTTCTCAATCTGTAGCACCTTTCGAATGGTCAAATATCGTTGTAATATTTTCCAATGTACGACTGATGATGATGTTAAAACCACGTTCGACATGAAGTTAAAAGGGTACTTTGCGCCCTGTTCTGGGATGAATACAAAACAAACCCAGACAGGAGTCCTGTTTAGATTAGAGATCAGACATTATAAAAACCTTGTAACAAGGAGCAATATTTTCTTGTCAAATATTACCAAATTCACTACAATCAACGCGACTCCTGTTCATTTGATTCCCTCTCGGGAGTTAAGAAGCAATATTGTTCAACAAACTGAAACATATTTGTGGAGAATTTTCCATTATTAGGGAGCGGTTGTTCGACCGCTCCATTGGTCTTTTCATCCATATAGCCAGTTTTAATCAATTTACGTCACATCTACCTTGTTCAGGTGCCTTGGGAAAACGGGCTGTGAGTAAGAAAGAAATACAAATGTGACACTCTATTCCCACCGAAATTATCGTGGTATAATAAAATGTATTTCAGAAAGAAATTTGTTTTCTAAATTTCTCCATCGAATCATATCCACAACATTGTTAAAAAGGATTGTCTGAGAAATTATGAAATATTCTGGTAATCGTTATTCAATGAGTCAGGACACATCGAGTGAAGCTGTACCGGCGTTGATGGATCGACCCCTTACAAATTAAAATATCAAACATGTTCCATATTCATGGCGCAGTCATTTGGAGAAAATCAGGCAATTCTAGTCCTTTAGGGCAGGCAATATTCCCCATTTCACGTCGATAGTGGCGAAGCGAGGAGAGGGACACACGGTGTAAATTTCGAAACGCTGGCTAAGACGATGTTAAAGTTTCATTTTTTGCGACGTCATTGAAAAAAGCGCATATTCATTTTTTGTTTAGGTTGACATGATGTGAAGTGAATTTCATTTTCCATAAGCTTTACAGCGTCTGTGAAACTGCAAATATCTCGTTGGGTTTAATGGCTATAATAGTTTATTAGCCCACTCCCAACCCCTACTGCGACTTCACTTATCCAAAAATTTCAAATATGAATTTGGGATAAACTTGTTACTTTTTGATGGCATACATATTTATTAATTAATTGTATCTGTACACCGCTAGATGTATACACACACACATATGACGGAGGAGTTGTCTCATCGTCACCAGTTCATATCATCCATATCATTGCGGGCGTCGAGGAGTAGTATGGGTGCAAATAATAAAATTGGTGCAAAAATACATTATCAAATGACACAAAAAGTTGGGAACGCGTGCCGGTTTCGATAATCAACCGCTGTAGGCGGCAGTTGCTCGAGAACTGTCGAGAACGCCGTCGGCCTACGACTCATTGAAACCGTCGAGTGCCGAATGACGGCGCTGTCGTCAAATCAAAATCACTCTTATTGTGACGTGACGCTGTTTAAGAACGGATCGCCACCTTCCCTTGGGATCTGGATAGGATTCGATCACTTTCTATAAGATATTCCAAACTATTTGCTTGATTGATTTAAAATTCGCCTCACATATTTTTTAAGCGACGCAGCGTCACTAGGAAAGGCTTCATATTTCCTCGCAATCGTGAGTAACACCGCGCGGAGCAGCCGGTGTAGTAAGCAATGAGTGGTTTCTCTAACGTGAGCTGGTAGTCATCACACGTTACACATGCGTGAAATACTACGAAGCCGTGTCATTGATAGAAGCAAAGTGGATTTTACTTTTATGGGTCTGCTAAAAGGCAGTTCTGGAGCACACAACTGTCGGCCTGTGAATATTCCACGTCTCGGCCTGGGGCGCGTGCCCGCAATGCCAACGGCGCGCGGCCGCGGCCCTAATGGCGCCATCAATTCAATATGTTCGCTGCATCTGAATCCGAGCCATGGGGAAATAAACTACTGCGTGAGAAGTTCCTACAGCTACAGCGAACTAACACTTCCTCGAAAGAAACTTCTGGATTGGCATGGATAAGACCCCTTACGTACGTTATTATTCATATTTATTCATTCATATTTAGTTATTTCTAAGCAATAAAATGTTTTCTCTTTCCTCTCTCTCCCGCAGAAGACGTATTACATCAATTTAATTGTAACGACGACGACGAAGACGAAGACAAAGACTTCAATTGACTCTTAATGTTTTATGCACTCAGTGGTACTGAAATACAATTCTGGCAGCGTGATAACTAATTGCGGCCGAAGCCCTTCAGCAATCCTGACTTGGTCAAAATGACTTCCTAAATTAACCCAAACGGGCAACATTGTGTCCCTAGAAGTAAAATACTGGCACCATTACGAGGTCGTCAAAATTCTGTACTTATCTATTGAACAGCTTTGAATTTGTAGCAGACATTGTGGATAAAGCAAACGTCGTCTGAGCTTGTAATATCCTGTTCCCCAGCGATATATCTGCTCGAAGCCGGATGCTATTTCGGTGCAAGACAAGTATCGTTTATTGCTTATTCTTGGTCTACGATGCTTTGTACACCGTTATTTCATCAGTAAGTAAGTTTACTTAGAAAACAGAAAAAAATCTCGTTTTCCTCACGAGCACCGTCTATACAACATTTCGACTAGTCCTTGAATTGATGCATTGTCCAATGGAAATTCTTATCTGAATTGTTGCTTTTAAATTAACCTAATGTATTGTATTGAAAGAATTATTATACAGCTCAAAGACGTTTTTTCGCCCGAGTAGTCTAATTCGTCCTCTTTGCCATTTGGTAATGTAGTGATTTTTTTAATTAACATATAATTGAATTTGTAGAGATGTCGACTCAACTACAATCACATATGACCAGGAGTGGACGGGCAACGAAATGATGCCAAATGATGCCCTCAACGCTATTTCACTCGCAACCAACGGCTACTCATGACGCGCTTTGTATTGTCGATCCACCATATGGGGGTCTACCTGTATTGCGCCTTCTTTTGCGTAGTCCATTGACACTTCTGCTTTAAAATTTGTTGTGCTATGTAGGCGATTTTGGAAACTCTAGGGAGCTCCTCATTTCTGATTTGATCGGAGAAAGAAACGCTAGACTACACTTCATCGGCCGCTGCTTGACTCTGAACATTGGAGGTAGGTCCATATTCAGCAGTCGCGTTTCGGCTTTATAGGTCACCGGCACAGTTTGAAGTTTTTTTTGTGATCTGATCCTGAAATTCCAATTAAATTTACTGCCGTGGTACGAAAATATAAGATCTCTTATATATATCGATTAATTAGAACGTTTCTATTAGAAATATTTAATTAATAAGCAATCGTCTCAAATTTGAAATAAAAAGGACTCAACGAAATTAAGTTGGAAGCGGCGGTTACCGAAAGCGTTACAAGGCTTAATTGAGAAAATCCAATTAAATTCAATTACAATACACTGAGGGGAACAAAGAAAATTCCGTGTGCGGGAGAATCCGTACACAGCGAGACTCTAAGCCGATTTTTTTAAAGTAATAGTGTTGTTTTATATATAAATATTGTTTGTCTATTTTTAAAAAAAGTTTATTGCGCTTTCATAGATATAGAAAAGGCCTACGATCGAGTGGTGAGGAATGAGCTGTGGTCAACGTTGTCTACGTTTGGGGTGAGCGGTTGTCTGATCCAGGCATTGCAGTCTCTCTATGAGTGTTCCAGTGCTTGTGTCAGAATAAATGGAGCGTACACGGAGTGGTTTCCTGTCGAAAGAGGTGTTCGACAGGGATGTGTTGCGTCACCATGGCTGTTCAACCTTTTCATGGATAAATGTTTGACAGATTTAAAAGAATGTATGTATGGGTTAAGAATGAATGAATTACTCATCAAATGTTTACTCTACGCTGATGATCAAGTAATACTTGCGTCATCCGCTAACGAGCTTCAGGAGATGCTAAATATTATGAATGAAGCTTTGAAAGGGAAAGGAATGAAAGTGAATGTAAACAAAACGAAAGTTATGCTTTTTGAACGAGATGAATCTATGATGAATGGCAATATTTTGATAGATGGGGAACAAGTGGAAGAGGTGAAAGAATTTGTATACTTGGGATCTAAATTTACAAAAGATGGAACATGTGACAGTGATATCGAAAGGAGAGTGAATGCAGGGAATATGGTAAATGGTGCTCTTATGGTAAATGGTGCCCTGCGCGCCTTTATGAATAGCCAGATGGTGTCTCAAATGGCTAGACTGGCTGTGCCAACACTTATGTATGGTAGTGAAAGTTGGGTATGGCAGAAGAATCACATAAGTATAATAAATGCAATAGAGATGAGAGCGTTGAGAAGTGTGAGTGGATTAAAACTGAGTGACAGCGTAAGAAATAGTATGAGAAGAGAATGTTGTGTGGTATAAAAGATGTAGTGACTAAAATCGAAAAAGGTATGCTTAGATGGTTTGGGCATGTAGAAAGATTGAATGAAAGGAGACTGACAAAAAGGATTTATGAGTCAAGAGTGAATGCGAAAGTGGGAAGGGGAAGACCGAGGCGAACGTTCCTGGACCAAATCCAGGACATTTTAAATAACGGCCAGGTCAAGAGTACTCTAAACCGACGAACTTGTATGAAAGGTTTAATGAGAATGAAAGAAGCGAAGGAGATATGCAAGGATCGTGGCAAGTGGAAGGATGTTGTCTCTGCCTACCCCGAAGGGACTGAGGCGTGATGCTATGTAGTTTCTATTTTCTTAGTACTTATAGATTCTTGAATGCCGCTACCTCGTACCGTGGGGTACCGTCAGTGATAACATGTGTGAGAAAGTAAAAATAAAAAAGCAATTTGAATTATGTATCTACTAATGGTATAACAATCACCCAAATCCACTTTTCTACTAATGTTAAGTACAAAAAAATAAAGATATTGCTATTGTGTCAAATGTACTCGTGTGAAGTCATGGGTTCCTTCAAAATATTAAGCAATAGCTTCTTCTCGAGACATAATCTTTGTTAAACTAGCCTCCACGTTCAACGAACGCTGCTGCTACAGCGCTACCTACTTTACTATAACTTTGTTCGACTTCAGTTGCCAAATTGTTTGCCGGGATAGTTGACTTTATAAAATAAGACATGGCTTTTTCCAATCTGATGTCCTGGAAGAGTCCGGTTGAGAGTTCTTTTAGGCAAGAGATGATGCCTGAATCTCTTACGGCAGAATCTGCGTCAACCATGCATATTATTTTAAGGATCCTCTTTGTCAAGCCTTAAAAAGTATTTTTAAACAAATTTCTAAACCTTTACAACCTGCTGAAAAGGTCAAAGCTTGCATACGTTATAAACATAGCAGTAACTCTTTGTGAGATGTTTGTGTTGTGCTAACACGCCCCCCGGGTTTATTCAGTGTAGTTTACGTTGACGGGAAAATTGAATAAACAGCTTCAATGCAAGCTGTTTAAAGACAGGTTAACGTCGAAGTCTTAGAAAATGGCACATTAAACGCTTTTCATGTCTGTTAAATACGCTGTTTGCTATACTTCGCAAGGAGTTAAGTTCATTTAATAAATGCGTTTCTGAATACTAACCTTGTATCACGTAAATAACTCGCTTTGGCCATATCCTGACATTTGCTGAACTAAGGCATTGGTATAATTATGCGTATTTTACAATGGCAAGTATTACTTTTATGATTTTTATACTGACATGTTGGCGCTGGACCGTGATCGCATTTCATGGTATGGCATGGTAATGACGGTAGCATAGCATAATAACTTGGTTATTGTTGGTTCCTCGTAATGGTTTCTATACAGCATTGTACGTAATGTAACGCAAGATTTTAGTTTAGCAGCACGTTTTATCTAGTGGGCTGGTAAGCCACGACTGAAGCCTCGCACCAATCCAAGACATGACAAATTAGAAAAAACGACATAATACTCTGTCGGCAATGAAACCTGGGCTTCTGCTAGAAAAGAGAATAGTCTATACAAGGCTTCAATAATTGTACACGGAGACACACTAGTGTAAAATGAGTTTGTTGGTTTGGTTGAACGCTATCTCAGGAACTTTATATTTGAATTGAAAAGATCTTCGTACATAACATTCCGCTTTTTTCTCTTTCTTATCGGGGAATCCTCATAGATGATACCCGCAACGCCACGGGCCGAACTTTTGCCGGTTAAAACCCGACGGTGCTCTTCCCTACGTTATTTGGCGAAAGCACAGGATTAGATTACGTCCGCAATCTCGTAGACGATATGCCCACAGGGCTCCTTTCGTCGTATTCCTCCTGTTCTGGTGGCATGCCGTCTATGCTCTCTCGGAATGCCTTCTAAAGGGGCAATAGGTCCCGCACACATTGCCCAGAGGCGACTCCCTGGGGGCCGACAACGGTCGTGCACCGCCCGTCTGCGCCCAACCCTCCGCCACATAATATTCGGCAGCGTGAGCTGGTTATAAGGTACAAATGCGCAACAATTATGTATGACGGCATTGTTCCTTTCGTCTATCGTTTAGGATTATAGATTCATGATAATTAAGATTTGTTCACTCCCTAATCCTGTCTTTTATGTAACGGTAGCGAAGTTCACTTGCCAACTAGTATACCCAAAATGTAGTTTAAGTTTTCACTTGTACTACTCATAAGAGTTACGCAAGACAACGACCTTTGTCAGGGGTTTTTTAATATTGCGACTCGTCAATTTAAAATCTTTTCGACAAGCGGATTTTGGGCTCTGTCCGACAAACGTGCGTATGATTCGGTCAATTCTAAAGCGGACGCATTCGGAATTAAAACATTCTTTATGGAATAGGCTGAACAAGCACCTTTGAACTGTCAAAACTGTTGGTTGGCAGTGGACTTATCACTGATTCGGAACTTTGACTGTACCGAGAAGATAGCAGCAGTAAGCTCAGGAGGTACTCTGTTTACAGTTCACATTAATGACATTTCGCACATACGAGTAAGTCGGTACCTGTATGTACTAGTATGAGAATGGTTTGAAATCCAAGTGCGTCTGTCTTTGAAATTTCCGTCAGTTGTGTAATTGTATGCTGCTTTAAGTGTAAGACTTCTCTTCATGTACTGCATGAATCTGAACAGTGTATCTGAGCAGTGGCGTCGTCCAGCTGTGCTCAGTCACCGCCCCCAGCTAGTGGTTTGGTGCATGATAAAAAAAGAAATAAGTGTTTTATTCAATCGGATAAGAGTATCCTACAATCGAGGTCTTAAACCATGCATATACTAAATTTCGGCAAAATCATGGGGTTTGCGTGATATGGGAAAGACAATTAAATATAAATATGTAATGTTAAAATTTTATTTGGGATAGTAGATAATATTCTTGCTGTTAACCAATTTTCATTAGAAAGATCAAGCCGTAAACGGAAACGATGGACTGGAATTGAAATCAGTAAGTATTGAAAAAAATGAATAAACAGTCCTCGATTTTAGGAGTGCAGGATTAGTAGAATTATTTTCTTGTGCAATGAATAAGCATTTCTAGAGAATAGTGCAATTATCATATAAATAAAGCGAAGCGAAGGGTAAAGTGTATTCAGCAGTGTCACAGCTGAGCGAGGCTTACAGCATTACAAGTAGGATTCGTTGCAACGGACAGACGGCGGGACACCCCTAATGGAACACAAACAGCCCCTAAGACGCAGCTCTACTTGTGCAATATGATCAGTATATAGCGTCAGGGATAAATACATTTTATGTTTAGCTCGCTGGCTTATCTGACTCAGGCCTGGTGGGAGGCTTATGGTCAGTGGCCACACTACACGCACAGACGCACAGACGTGCCCCCAAGCAAGATAATTGCATTCCGTTACGATATAGCCTACAAACATAACATTTCCAGACCGTATCATCCCTTACAATCAGATGAGATTATAGTCAAGCATCTCAGAAATAAAAAAGGAAATATTCATTATACGTGATTATTGTGCAAGTTTAAGCAACTCCAGCAAGTTCAGGGGACCTTGATTAGGAATAACGTCTTCCTGGTTTTTGCAATTGTTTGTAATGGGGCATTATATATATATTCCTTAATAAATGGGCTACCCGACACAAAAATATCCATTTCGAATCATTGATTCCTGAGCGTAACGCGTTCAACCAAAGAAACTCTACAGCTTTATAAGATTAGTCTACAAAAATGCTTTGACATCGACCTCGGCCTGGCAACGGGCCAAATATCCAGCTGCTGCAGCGGTTCGAAATTCTATATGACTTTATTTAGGAAAATATAATAATATGCTTTAGTCTTCAGCATGTCATTAGTTTATTGTATTATAATAGAATAGTATCGCGTAATAAAAGCAGAATTTAACTCATTACTAACTGCTTCACTGAGTACGGATATTTAGCATCAGTTCGAGGCTTCTAGTTTAACATATGGTTATCTCTTGAAAAATTGGTTGTGTATATGAGAAGGGTTTTAATTCGAGATATTTTCAGCGAGGACATACGACGTGACGTGGAGAGACCACGTGAGAAAACAAATGTTTACGAACAGCTGTAAAACAGGTTTTATGTGTACACCGCGAAGGAGCTACTTTCCTCGAAATGGATGTGTCATTTGCCTTTCTTTGCACTGAAACAGGCAAAGCTAGAAGAAAATTTCGTCAGTTGCAAAGATGCAGGTGTGTTGATGGAGGGAAAAATAAAATGATTATACCTTAGCGATGATACGAAATGTATTTATTTAGGTCCGTTTCCAGAATCAGATCGCATTTCGATGACAGTGCAGGCCGCGACTGAACTATCAATGATACTAATTATCGCTTTTGGGGTTAAATATAAAGCCTCGTATGAAGGTACCCTCTGCCAAGTCATTACAAAGTGATATATTAAACAATTATAACACCTCTAATAGTTATGTTTGAATGTTTCCTGTCGATATTCGCGCCTTTTCGATTACAATGCGTTAAGCACTTTTATGTGCTCGTTTACGACTCGATAGACTTCACTGAACACTGAATCGTGAAGCTGACTTCGATCCTTCAAGCTAATATTATATTCATTTCTTTTTGTGTCTGTTGGGCCACGACGTTGATGTATCTAAAATTATAGTAGAATGATCCTTAAAATTACAGAACATTTTATTGTTGAGGTGTTTATATGACCATCAGGACCATATTGAACGTTGTTAAATTGCAGATGCTGTAGTAAATATATGTGACCGGTCAGTAATTGTTAGAAATAGAGCTGAGCGACCAATTTGAATACTTTAGAGGTCTTGATCTTTCAGCGTCATATAATTGCGGAAAAAATAAATTTAAAAGGAAAATCACGTCCTTCGTCATGTGTATTGTCTATTTTGTCAACAATCTTCTAATATCATACACCTACAATTCTCTTTTATTTCTAATATAGGAGATACCATGTAAATATTTTTGAGCTCTCTGAAAAAGTTCTTTCCCAGCATCTTGTTGTGCAAACGGCAAAAGGCGACAAGTAATCATTTAAAAGCAGTGAAAAGAATTAAACATGTTATTTTACCAAATTATTTATTACATATTTTATTTGTACATTGACATGTGTTTTATTGTCTTAATTTAGTTTTATGAAATCTACTTATGATGTTTTAAACGTTTAACAGTATTTGTTCTATCAAAAAAAAGTAAGTAGCAGCCCATTACCTTCCCACTGTTGGACACAGGCCTCCTCACTTATTAAGAGCATAAACAGGTTGAGGAGCATAGTACACAAGTGCACTCTTTACTCCTTCACTCACATAGGCCGATGTGGCGGAAATCCGACACTCGCGGAGAGAGATCAGGTGCAGGACCGACAGCTGTCCGTGCTCTCCGAGGCACGGAGCAAATATTGAGATAAACTTAACAGAAAACGCAGTATCATTTTTTGAATTGGCCCGACCCGGCACTCATCTCTGTGGCCGAACATGCTAACCACTGGAACAATGAGGTAATCGTATTATAAGTTCTATAAATATTAATTAAATGTAGGTTAATATATTTTTTTACAAGAACCTAATCTAAACTAATATTATAAAGAATATATAAAGAACATAGGTGTTATTGTATGTAAGTATGTTCCGTTTTCGTGTTCGCACAAAACACTGGACCGATTGCAAAAATTTGTTCCACCATTGCGAAGCTGCATCTTCATTGAGTGACATCGGCTATATTACTTTCTAAAGAAATAGAAATCCTAACGAAAAATGCATTAATATACGGCTAAAATGGGTGCCCTGGGGAACTATCGATTAAGAACAAAAAAAATTCTACAGTATTATAGAATGCATTAATTGCGTACTTTTTAAAATCTTGAAAGATACAAAAAGTACCGACAATAATCAAACTATGTACATACCTCCGTATTAATCCTTATCCTATTAAATGAAATTTTGTTAAAGATCCTTTCAACACCTGTAAAGTACTTTTGAAATTATTAAAATCGAACAATCCATATCTCTGGAACTCCAGTGTCAAATCGAGGACGATACCCGACATCGTCATTCTCTAATGTTATAGAAGATAGTTTTGCAGTTTGAATTTTTCTTTCTATTTATTATAATGAAGGTGACAAACTGGACAACAAATTACTGGAACGATTGAAAGAATTCGAGAGTATTTTCAAATTGACTAATATCGGACATTCTACGTAAACGATGTTACGAATTTAAAAATGTATTCGTTAGATATATATTCGTGGTGAAGTAAAATCTGTATATTGATGAGATGGTGAATGTAAGTGTATATCTAATAATCCGAAAGGAGACGATTAAAAGCTAAGTGATAAAGCTTTTATGTAAACGAAAATAAATCCACAGTCCAACTTAGTACACTTTTCACTGGCATCGGCCAGTGTTATACTCGTATGACCTGTTAGAGTATTAAGCTAAGGAAAACAAGCGAGATAACTTGTGTCGTCGCAATGAACCGAGGCACTGGTTGGCCATCAGCAGTTAAGCAGGCTGGTCGTAGTTTAACCGGAGGTTACGGCGGGTCAGTGTCGTAAAGTGTTTACGAGCGGCCCTGCAGGGAGGGGGGGGGGGGG